>ML800852.1:155178-186115 GCA_009831015.1 Picea engelmannii
TGAATGTCTTAAGTTTGTCTCAAAGCAAGCCAAGGTATGGAACTATTTGAAAAGGTTGATTCTGTAGCTCATTATAATTATCAAGATTCTAATGGGGGCCCTTTAAATTTTGTAAAACTTTAGGGGGAGTTGTTGGGGCCCAATAGATTATCATATGAAAAATTTCTCCATTTTTATAGAGTTTGCATGATGTTATCCCTTAGGTGATTAGATTGTCTAAATAGAGTAGCACATTTGTCCCATATAGCATTGACCTATGAGCATGCATTGAATAAGTGTCATGTTGTTTTTTCCTCGGATTTACACATGTGGCATATGGAAGGCCATTCAAATCCTCTTTTGGTTAGTTTATCACAAAGTTAATGTTTTCTTTCTTGCTAATAGCCAATGAAATGTTGAAATCTTGGGGCAAAGCTCTCAGTTCCAAATTTTTTATTAGATAGCTTTCTTTTCCATCCTGTTTTGCCTTGCTTCCATATCATAAAGATGTTTGACCTTGAAGTTGTTGCCACCCTATGGGTTCCATATTAAGATGTCCAGGCATAATTTGTAATCGATTTTCCTTTCTTGAGGTATTCATCCAGATTGCTTCTTCCTTCCATAGCCATTCCTTCCCTTAAAATCTAGATATGATGAGAACAAGGTTGAGGTATTCATCCAGATTTCTCCTTCCTTCCATCCTTCCCTTAAAATCCATATCTGATGAGAACAAGGATAAGTATCCATGGTGTTCTACCAATACCGGTGGGCTTGGCTCCAACCCAATGCAAGAAGGGTAGTTATGGTTCCAATCTAAATTTCCAAAGAAGAAGTAGTCATAGACTAAGATCCACTATTCCAAGCATTGCTCCAAATGAGTGATCCTAGAAAAGATGTCTCTATGCAAATAAGGGCATTCTGAGAAATGTTTCCCATATACTTCATCTTCCAGATTTTACTCCAGAGATCTTCCTTGCCTTTGATGATTTTTCTTTTTCAATATAAACTCATTTAGAGCTTAACATGACACTTGCAGGAATCAAACTCAAGGTGCCAAGGATAACACTCCTCCCAACCACCCCATCTAGACCCAATTAACATGTGCAATGTTAACATTGAATAAATGCATTTTGATCAATTCAAAATGATTCTTTTGAAATTTTAACCTAAATCATTATTTTGAATTGCCAGAAAAAAACAAATTCCTAAAACGTTTAGATTACAACATTCTTTAGACCCATATTATAAATTATGTCATGTCAATATAACCCATCCATTAAAATTTTATCTAATTTATTTTAATAATTATTTTAGTAAAAGCTATAAAATTTTAAATTTCAAAATATTTCATTTATTATCAATAAAAAATAAAAAATAAATAATATTAATGCATTTTTTTACAAACTAATTGGTATTAATTGTTAAAATTGATTTTAAACACAATGGATAAGATATCAATAGTTAAACTAGTCTAGATTCTTCTCAATATTAAATTTATAAAACTTTGAATCAATAGCTAAATTAGTCTAGATTCTTCATCTTGAATTATATATATACTTTTTGATTTATTTATCCTTTGTGATTGTTGGAATCAACAATTAGTCGGGCACATACTCGCGTGACATGGGGTCATGTTATACGACTACTACCACTATAACCTCCAAGTGTTCTCATGATGCCCCATACGCAACACACAAAGTAAGCTGGGGTTTCGAACCGATGACTTTACATAATAGAGTGCCTTAACAATACACTCCATCATCGACTACCCTACACCTTTTTTTTTGTGACTAGTGGAATCAGTGATTAGTCGGGCATGCACTCGTGTGACATGGAGTCGTTTTATCCAACTGCTACCACTATAACCTCCAGGTGTGACCACGATTCCCCATACGTGACACACAAGGTAAGTCGGGGTTTCAAATCCGTGAATTAACATAACAAAGTGCCTTAACAGTGCACTCCATCACCGACTTCCCTACACCCCAAGGGTATATACTTTTTAATAATTATCACGATGAGTTAAAATTATTTAATATTGAAAAATATTTATTTTCCCAAAACAAATATAGTTTCTATTTCAGTAAAAATTAAAAGCACAATGCTTAGGCATTGAGTGCAATTTAGAAAAAGGAACCAAAATCAACAATCTCACACCTGTAGACAATGAAATGTCATGAAACGAGAACTACAAAATCACAGACCTATAAAAATAGACCATTACAGATTAACAAGATTGCATTCATTCCTAAAAATTGAAAAACCATTTAGGAATTCCTCCATGACAAAGATGTTCATAGTGAGATGTAAAGCTTTTTTAGGAAGGGAATCAACAAAAGTATTCAATTCTCAAAAGACATGTTTAAAGCTAATTGACTAAAATTGTTTAGAAATGTCCTTTAATTATTGAGTAATCTGCAAAAGACTCAGGTTTTGCATCTATAGTTTGTTATTCATCCAATTGATTGTCAACTACGAATCACTGAAAACCTATAAACAAAGAAGATCCTTCCCCACGACAAAATTCAAAATAACAATGAAAGCTTTGAATTTTCTTTTATTGTTGGAGCCTTGACCTAGATTAGCTTTGCCAGTAAAATAATGACTATATGAAAGGTGAAGAACAAACTCAAAACTACAAGTATGATTTTTTCCTTGGCAAGAACCATCGAAGAAACCCCAAGCAATCTCCTTGTTGATGATTACCTCTCCCACCATATGGGAAACCTTGATTCTAGTAGAAGGTTTATAAGTGGAGAAGAATGTCATAGCCTATTGCGACACCTTAGAAGGAGGGCTATGATTTTCCTCGAAGAGACTGGAATTACGGGCCAACCACACACCCCACACAACCACGATAGGAATATCTCTGAACTTCTTTATCCTTCTACAGGTGAAAATTTCTCAAAATCATTCTTCCAAATACCCCTTTTCCCAATGATGCTCCAAATCTAATTGAAGTTCCATATGATGCCAAACATGTTTCACAAAGGGACACTCTAGGAACAAGTGTACATTGGTTTCTTCATTCCCTCTACAAAGAAGACAAATACCTATCCTCAATTTGTTCCTCAGTTGTAGTCTATCCCAAGTTGATACTCTTCCCTTCATAACAAGCCAAAAAAAGAGTAATATCTTTGGTGGCACATTTATCTTCTACAACTTTTTATACTACCAAATGTTTATTTCCGCATCGGTACTCTAAAAAGCCTTGTACCCCAAATTCAACAAATAGTGACCCCCTGAAGAGTTAAAATACCATTGTAATTTATCTTCCACATTCCTTAATATGACATGAACTTTACATAGTTCTATAGTGAAAAGTTGTCAGTGTTGATGTCACTCGCCAACAAGACCCAATCCTTGTGCTTGTATCCACCCTTGTTTCCAAATAGTTTTTCTATGAGCATATCCAATCCTATTAAAAGTACAATGATCCACTTCCTAAAGTTGAAGAACTAAAGCCTCAAGAAGGAAGATATTATCCCCACACCCAACTATTGCATCCAAGCCAATTCAAACCTAACAACCTGAGCCAACCTTCCAAGACAAACACTACCCTACTAATGGAAAAGAAAGGTTTAAAACCTTCCATTTATTGGAGACGTTATGAACATTCTTCTGTCTTCTTCAGATCCATTCCAAGATAGAACAATTCGTGATATACTTCTCAAATAAATTCGTTATCCATAGAATGCCACTAGTGAAGAACACCCAAAGTGACTTATCAACTAACACTTTACCAAACATAAAATTATTTTTCGAGCCCCATCTTCCTTCGTTCTTTAGGGAAGCTAGTAATTTTTAGTTGACCATGTGAGAGCCCAGATACTCATTGATTCCCTTCCATAGATAATCAAAGAAACATTTTCTAATTATATTGAGCACACCTTTGGGTATCAAATCCAGGAGATGTCAGTAAACATGTGTCACTTCAATAAAAATATAATAAGGATAAGTCGACCACCTCTGGAGATCCACTTGTTCCACCAGAAGTTAATCCTCCTTCCAATATTTGAAAACAACCATTTCCAATATGTTACCCCATAATTGTTTGGTTTGAGAAAATACCGAAGGTATTTGATGCCATCGTCCAAATCAAATGATGGATATGAGAAGATTTCAATCAATTATTTTCTTATTTCATCCACCACTGTTGGAAAGAAAATTGTTGACTTATTAACATTGACAACCATATCTATTGCATCACAAAAAAGGTCAAGAATCTCCTTATAATGCTTACCTTCATCTTCTGAATAGAAATAGAAAAGGAGCACGTCGTATATAAACAAGATATGAGTTAACTTCTCCAACCTCCCAATCCTCACTCAAATTTTTATTTTGACCTATTGCTTCAAAAATCGCCTGACTAAGCCCTTCAACTACTAGAAAAAATAGGTATGGAGATAGAGGGAAACCCTGTCGCAACCCTAGATATGGTTTGAAAAATTTGGAGCCCGAACCATTCACTAAGAAAACAAAAGATGAGGAAGAGACAACCCATTATCCACTTTGAGGAAACCCAAAACCCACATGACACAATAGTAATCTGAGATACAACCATGACACTCTATCATACACTTTATTGAGATATAACTCAAGCACTATTATGTGACACCGATTTGTTTTGATTGCATGTAATCCCTCCTGTGTCATACCAATATCTTTGTGGATAAGCCTACCCTTAAGGAAACCAAATTTCTCCTACGATATGACCTTAGACAAGACCGACTTAAGTCTCACTGCAATCAATTTTGAAATGATTTTGTATAGACTGTTACACAACAAAATTGGTTGAAATTCATCAAAGGAAATTAGAACGTCAACCATTGGGATCAGGGTTATAAAACTGGATTTTTATTTCCCTAACATTCTTCCTGACAGGAAAACTTCCTCAACAACACAGAGAAAATCTTCACCCAATACCTTGAAGAAATCTACAAAGAACTTTGCAGTACAACATTAATCCAGACAATAATATTAACTGTCTTGAAAGAGCTAATGTTGGAGATACTTCACACACACCTAGGATTTATTTTTCCTAAGGTTTTACCTATGTTTATTAGTCATTATTCAGTCTCCTATAGTTTAGGGAGAATACTCCTTTTCCTACATTCTAGGAGAATATTCTCTTCAATTCACACTTCGGTTTGATCAGTTGAGTGGAGTCTAGATGCCGCATTGGGATCATCACCATGCAACATTGTGAT
Organism: Picea engelmannii; assembly: GCA_009831015.1. Classification (NCBI taxonomy): domain Eukaryota; kingdom Viridiplantae; phylum Streptophyta; class Pinopsida; order Pinales; family Pinaceae; genus Picea; species Picea engelmannii. The sequence goes on from ML800852.1 coordinate 160,368, forward strand.
CATCACTAGATAATGCACATTTTCCTTGGGATTATCACTAGACTATCACATTACCCATGATTCCCCGATCTCCTCCTCAGTTCATTCTGTTTCATTTAGTTAGCTAAAGAATGAGAGACTAATTAACTGAGACTAGGTGGCAATTTACTTTCATAACGGTCGGTGTGTGTCTAGATCACTCTAGACCACTGATATGGTGCATTGGTTATCCTCCAGTGCACATTAGTTGAGTTATATAGAGTATATCATGTGTAAATTATCATTCAATCATTTGGTTAATGCAATTCTTTGTTTCTTACTCTCTCGTTTCCATATTTTCTCTTTTCTCTGCAAACTGTGTATGTATTCTTGCTAGCTAAATCTTATCTGTGCAGCTTCATTTACATTTACATGGTATCAGAGCCGATGGATTGCTAGGAAAAATACACACCAGGGTTATGGGCCCACCACGCTTCACTTCAGACACACCTAGGATTTATTTTTCCTAAGGTTTTCCCTATGTTTATTAGTCATTATTCAGTCTCCTATAGTTTAGTGAGAATATTCATTTTCCTACATTCTAGGAAAATATTCTCTTCAATTCACACTTCAATTTGATCAGTTGAGTGGATTCTAGATGCCACATTCAGATAATCACCATGTAGCATTGGGATCATCACCAAATAATGCACATTGTCCTTGGGATTATCACCAGACTAGCACATTACCCATGATTCCCTGATCTCCTCCTCACTTCACTCTGTTTCAGTTAGTTAACTGAAGACTGAGAGACTAGTTAACTGCGACTAGGTGGCAGTTTACTCCCATAATTGTCGGTGTGTGTCCAGATCACTCTAGACCACCACTATGGTGCATTGGTTCTCCTCTAATATGCATTAGTTGAGTTATACAGAGTATATCATGTGTAAATTATCATTCATTCATTTGGTTAATGCAATTCTTTGATTCTCACTCTCTTGTTTCCATATTTTCTCTTTTCTCTACAAACTATGTATGATTTTTGCTAGCTAGATATTATATTTGCATGTTCATTCACATTTACATGGTATCAAAGCCGATGGATTGCTAGGAAAAAAACACACTATATTATTTTTGCAGGTATCGAAGATTGAAGATAGCGGGAAAAATGGAATTTCCAAAATAATTCATTCTTTCACTATACAATTTATTTGCATGGAAGGAAAATATGATAGAGGATATTCGAAGAAAAGGATTATACAGGTTAACCATGAACATAGAGACCGAACCTACATCATCCATAGAAAAATCCAAGTATCTGAATCAGATGGATGAAGCATTTGGAACTATTTGCAGTCTCATTTATCTTGACCTCTTGTTTCACATATCCTCCTGTAAAATCCCCAATGAAGCCTGGACCACCATGGAAGGGATTTTTGGAAAATAGGACGAGATGAGGGGACACATTCTTGAGGTGGAATTGCTCACTTTGGATCCAAAAATCTTCAACAATATCCATTATTTCTTTACCAAATATAAGGATTTGTTGTCACAACTCAAGGCTTGCAGGGTTGATAAATCTAAGGAGGAAAAACAAATGGTTCTTACCATTCTCTCCAAACTTGGTCCATAATACTCGGTGTTTGTATCCATATTTAATTCAATTAGGCTCACCTCTGGAGCCACCTAGACGATACCCTCTCTTGAGGCATTTATCGAGTCTCTGACACAAGAGTAGAACAAACTCATCAATATGGGAAAAATCAAAGGCCCAAAGGCACATGCACTCACTGTGCAAGATGGTAGCAATCATCAAAATAAGAAATCTAAAGGAAAATACAAAAGGAAATAACATGAAAATCCAAAGAAGGGTACTCAAAACCCTTCAATGATGCCTCTAGATCCAAAGGTGGAAAGGGAAGAAAAGGGGAGAAATGCACTTACTCCCATAAAGGATTCCATCCAGAATCCGCATGTATGTAGAAATATATAGATCAAATTGCCCAAATACTTCAACAAAACAACCTTGGAGATCGCATCCTCGAGGGTGCCAAGAAGAATAAGCAAGAAGATAAGAATCCCAAGAAAGACAAGTCTAGCCATAATTTGATTTCCATCAACTCCTCTCGTGATGATTGGATTGTATATTTAGGAGCATCACACCACATCACAAACACAAATGAAGTCTACTCTTCATTGGATGCATGGAAAGGTCCTCCTATTTTGATGGGCGACAAATTTCCAGTTGAGGTCACTGATAAAGGAAGAATTGAACTCACAAACAAAATCTTCGAGAATGTGCTACACGTTCCCAAAATTTTTGTCAATCTTCTCTCCATGTATTAGATGAAAAAATATGGCATCAGAAATAGATTTTTATTCACACTTGATGTTGTGGATATCTATGACATGCAAACCAATTCCAAGGTTGCTACCAGTGAGGTAAATCATCAATCCAGACTCTACACATTTTTTGAATTTATTGTACCATATTTTGCATCACTGCTTACCCATGATGATGAAAGCAGTAGGATATGGAATGAAACATTTTGGCATTTAAATTTCATATATATGCAAAAAATTAGCAAGAAGGGAATGGTTGAAGGTCTACCTGACATCCACTTCTCCAAAGAAATTTGTGAGGGATGTGTTCTTGGAAAACACCCTCAAGATAAATTCGACAATGGAAAGACCTAGAAGGCTTCATTTCCTTTGGATATGATCCATAGTGACCTCATGGGACCTTTTTCACATCCATCAATTAGTAAATCAAGGTACGTGCTAATTTGTTTTTATGATTTCTCACGCTTCAAATGGACTTTCTTTCTCAGGAAAAAATCATAGGTCATTCAACACCTCAAAGATTTCAAATCTCTTGTTGAAACACAATTAGGAAAGAAGATCAGAGCCCTCTAAACAGATAATGGAGGGGAATATGTCAACCATGAGATACAAAATCATTTTCTTGAGGTCGGGATTCAATTGCAACACACAATTCCTTATACTCTGCAACAAAATGGAGTTGCTGAGGAGAGAAATAGATCTCTAAAAAAGATGGCATCTTGCATGCTACATGCAAAGTCACTTCCACAGATTATGGGATGAAGCACTTAATTGTGCAACCTACATCCAAAATAGATCTCCCCATAGATCTATCAAGGATAAGACCCCCTATGAGGCTTAGAGCAACCTCAAACTAGAAGTGACCCACTTTCGTATATTCAGTTCTCGTGCAAGGGCTAGGATTCCCTCTGAGAAGAGGAAGGCACTTGATCCACAGAGCACATAGTGTATCTTTTTTGAATACCCAAATGATGTGAAGGGATACAAATTCATTGACCTCTCCTCGAACCAACTCATCATTGAGCGTAGTGTCGAATTTGAGGAAAGTATCTCACATGTACCTCAACACCCGCATGCATACACTTTTGTTCTTCCACCTATAAGAGATGATGAACATGCACATGTCAAATCTTCTTTAGATGAGAGTTCTGATTCATAGGATTCATATGATTCATATGCAGATTCAGTGCATGCAGATGCAGATTCAATGCATGCAGATGCATATGAAGACCTAGATCATAGGCCCAAGTGGGCCATGACTATTTAGGATGCATGAGATCTTATTGGGGATATAGCCGATACCAGGAGGACTCGATCTAATTTCGAGGATCCTCCTCTTGCACTCACTGCCACTGAACCAATGCCACCCAAACATATTTTCATGGTTAATTATTCAGATCCATAGTCCTATGGCGAGGCTGTCGAGAATCCATTTTGGGAATCCAACATGTAGGAGGAGTACAACTCCCTCCTCGATAACCAAACTTGGGATTTGGTTCCCCTTCATGCAGGAAGGAAACTTGTCAGGTGCAGATGGGTCTACAGGACCAAGAGCATAGTGGATAGATAGGTTAGTAGATACAAATATAGGATAGTTGCCAAAGGATTTCAATAGGTGCATGACATTGACTATGACGAGACCTTCATTCCAGTAGAGAATATGGATTAAGTTTGGAACTTTCCATTGCAACAAACAAGGGATGGGAATTCCATCATATGGACATGCATAATGCATTTCTTCACAACGATCTCTCTAAGGAGATATATATGGAGAATCCCTAGGGATTTTTGCAATATTCATCTTTGGTCTATCGACTGAAGAAGTCTCTTTATGGCCTCAAGAAGGCCCCAAGGGCATGGTATTCAAAGATGGAGTCCTACCTATTGTCACAGAACTTTGTACATTGTAAGTCAAACCCAAATGTTTACATGCTCATGATGATTGATTCACTTCTACTCCTAGTTATTTATGTTGATTTGTTGATCAACGGTTGCTCGACTTCAGTGATTGCTACAGTCAAGAGGATTCTGCATGGAGGGTTCTTGATGATGGACATGGGTCCACTACATTTATTCCTTGGAATCAGTATCAGTTAGGATGCATCAAGAATCAAACTGTCTCACGCCAAGTATGCACGAGATCTCCTTGAGATATTTCACATGACATACTGCCGGTCTGCCTCGATTCCTTTCCTATCAGGAGTCAGACTTGAGGATAGCAGGGACACTCCACTGGTTGACAACACACTGTACATACAACTAGTGGGGAGCTTCTTGTATCTCACACAATCCATACCAGACATCTCCTATGCAGTTGGAGCAATATCTAGGTTCATGTAGGAGTTGCATGAGCTACATTGGAAGGATGCAAACCGTATCCTTCGATACGTACAGGGCACCATCACCTTTGGGATTCACTATGAAACCGACTCTACATTGGACCTCATCGGGTTCACTAATTCTGATTGGGATGGAAATAACATTGATCGCAAGTCCACATATGGTTACACACTCAGTCTTAGTTCCAGGCCTATTTGTTGGTCGAGCAAAAAGAAGTCTGCTATTGCTCTATATTTATCCAAGGCAGAGTACAGAGGGATAGTTAACATAACCATTCAGGCTATTCAGCTACAACATTTTCTCACTGATTTGGGCATTCAATTTCATCGGTTGATCCTCGTATGGTGTGACAACCAAAGTACTTTGAAGTTCTGCAAAGACCCAGTTCATAGACAACGAATGAAGCACATTGAGATCCACATGCACTACATATGGGACTTAGTACACGATGGGAGATTTTTGGGGTTGCTTTTTCTAATAAACGTTGGTTACATTTCTTCATGTTATTTGTGCCAGTGACTGGTTCATGGATGAGTGCCATTGGAGTAGTTGGTCTAGCTCTAAACTTACGTGCCTATGATTTTGTTTCCCAGGAGATCCGTGCATCAGAAGATCCTGAATCTGAGACTTTCTACACTAAAAATATTCTCCTGAACGAAGGTATTCGTGCTTGGATGGCGGCTCAAGATCAGCCTCATGAAAACCTTATATTCCCTGAGGAGGTCCTACCCCGTGGAAACGCTCTTTAATGGAACTATAGATTTAGCTGGTCGTGATAAAGAAACCACTGGTTTCGCTTGGTGGGCCGGTAATGCCCGACTTATCAGTTTGTCTGGTAAATTGCTTGGGGATCACGTGACTCATGCCGGATTAATTGTATTCTGGGCAGGAGCAATGAACCTATTCGAAGTGGCTCATTTTGTACCGGAAAATCCTATGTATGAACAAGGATTGATTCTACTTCCCCATCTAGCTACTCTAGGATGGGGAGTCGGTCCTGGTGGGGAAATCGTGGACACTTTTCCATATTTNGAATCTGAGACTTTCTACACTAAAAATATTCTCCTGAACGAAGGTATTCGTGCTTGGATGGCGGCTCAAGATCAGCCTCATGAAAACCTTATATTCCCTGAGGAGGTCCTACCCCGTGGAAACGCTCTTTAATGGAACTATAGATTTAGCTGGTCGTGATAAAGAAACCACTGGTTTCGCTTGGTGGGCCGGTAATGCCCGACTTATCAGTTTGTCTGGTAAATTGCTTGGGGATCACGTGACTCATGCCGGATTAATTGTATTCTGGGCAGGAGCAATGAACCTATTCGAAGTGGCTCATTTTGTACCGGAAAATCCTATGTATGAACAAGGATTGATTCTACTTCCCCATCTAGCTACTCTAGGATGGGGAGTCGGTCCTGGTGGGGAAATCGTGGACACTTTTCCATATTTTGTATCTGGGGTACTTCACTTAATTTCTTCTGCGGTTTTAGGTTTTGGTGGTATTTATCATGCACTCATAGGACCTGAAACTTTAGAAGAATCTTTTCCATTCTTTGGCTATGTATGGAAAGATAGAAACAAAATTAGTTTTATCCTTCAATAGAATAGACCGCAAACATCTTCACCAAGACCTTCACTAAGCATAAGTTCCATTCTTTGCGCAGTTGTCTTGGAGTGAAGGAAATAGTTGCCTAGCAGTTGTCAGTTCTTCTTTTTCACATACATTTTACTTTGAGGGGGGGGGTTTCCCATGAGACTTTCCCTCTTTTCTCATTTATTTCAGTGTATCTTTTGTATTTGGGTACCTAACATGGCCTCGTTGGCGACACCCATTCTTTATTTTCACCATAGTGATGTTTAGGGGGGTGTTGGAGATACTTCAACCACACCTAGGATTTCTTTTTCCTAAGGTTTTCCCTATGTTTATTAGTCATTATTCAATCTCCTATAGTTTAGGGAGAATATTCCTTTCCCTACATTCTAGGAGAATATTCTCTTCAATTCACACTCCAGTTTGATCAATTGAGTGGAGTATAAATGATCTGAAAATAGGGGGCTGACTTGTTTTGCTATGCAAGCACCCTCTACTCCATTAAAGTAAACTTGAGGACCTTTCTCCATGTCATAGTTGTGCAAGATGTTTTATGTGTCAAGTTTAGGCTTCTTTTAGGTGGTTATGTGTGAGGATTTTAAAAAGGTTAAGTATGTTGTTTACATAAATACAATAGAAAAATAACTTGCAACAAATAATAACCAACAACAAATCACAGCAAAAAGGACATGATAAAGGAGTTCACCCCCAATTGGGCTACATCTCCTTCAGCCTCCATGAATGGACTAGGCTATTTGGGATTAGTTTTTCAAAGATTCTTTTACAAGATGATTCTCAAATCCAATGGATTTACTGACTATACTATTGGGTTCAGAATATATAAAACCCCCAAAAATGACTATTGGATCTCTCAAAATGGACCATGGCTCATCCGGGCATGACCTCTTCTACCGGTGGCCTTTCGCTTCCCTAAGCTTCCTTGTGGAAAAAACACTTGTAAAATTCCTCAAATGGATATGAAACCTGTCCCAATGTGTTCAAAGAATAACAATTATCCAAAAATGACTATTCAGTCACAGAAAATAGAATTGGGCTCATCTGAGAATGACCTCCTTCAATGGTGTCCCTAAGCTCCCTGGAGCTCCTGAAACTTCAAGGTAGAAAAACCTGCAAAATAAGTCTCCAAATGGATTTGAACATAGTTCCAATGGATTCAGAACATCCAAAAACCCCTAGCTGGTCTTTTTCAGCACCTCATTTGGCCAAAAGATGAAGAAGTTAGGCCTCTTGCCATTTTCCTCCTTCAAGCTTGTTGTCTCTGGTTCGCCAATTCGCACCTCCTGTGTGAGTAACCTGGATTCTGGGAATTTCCCATGCCTAAACCCAGCATGTGCATGCATTTCAAAATTGGTGCCAAAATGTCGCATCGTTAGTGGATCTTGGGCCCCCAAAGTCGGAGGTGTTGGGCGCATGGAGCCATGTGTCCAAGTTTTTAGCGCACCAAAAGGCTCCAATGCCCAAATGGCATGAGCTCTGGACAAGTGGTGGATGTAACTATTTGGGCACACGCGGTTCTGAATAGGTGTGGTCATATGGGATAAAGAGTGCTAAAATTGGGGGTTGGGGCTAAGCCCTAGCCCGACTCCGCGCCCATATGAAACAAAGCAAACTTTAAATAATTTTAAAAACATATAGTGTTAAGAAACACTATGGTGGCACACCGGTTCGTGGCCTTTTCCAAAGCTCCGCTCTGCCTGGAGGTCGTGAGGTTGAGTCCTGTAGACTCCAAATAATTTTTTTCCAACTAGAAACCAAAGGGGGTGCCACATGGCAACCCACGACTGGGCCACATGGCATCATTTCATTCACACAAACGAGGACATGTGTCGACAACCGATTCGCCCACATCACCATCATGCCATGTCAAAATCATGTCATGTCAGATACTACCACATCATCTATATGGTCATCCACATCAGCGTATGGCCCCTGCCACGTCATCTGTACGGACTGCACAGACTATACAATCAACAAATTTTCCTTGTTTGGAAAATTGAACAGAACGTGATATCTCACTTATCCGATGTCCGTTTGACCCCATTCGAAGTGCGTTGGGTTTGTGACAATGAGGCCTACGCTCCTGTTTGTTTTGAATAAATTTCGAACACTTTGATTTTTGGGCTAAATTTTGACTCCTGGTCTAGATTCTGATCATGCCTTCCCACTGAAAGGATTTTGGACCCACAAAAGCTGATGATTATCTACATGAGCTTCAATACTCTTCTTCTTCCAAGTTCTATCAACTAATTCTACTTGACAAGTCTTTTGGGCAATCAGCTGGGTATCTTGACATGCCTTGCACTGCAACTGGCTATGTCCCTCAACCACTGTTCTCTAGCTGTTGCTGACCCACTGTTATCTTTGTGCTTGGAATACTGCCAACCTTCCCACTGAGAATCAAGTCCCTCTTGTGAACTCTTTGGCGTCAACACAATCTGCTCTACAATGGCTGCAAAATGCTTTCCTGCGACATCTTGTCACAAACCAAGAAAACCATCAATCTTGAAAGCAAACTTGATACAAGACTAAAAATGATGCCAACAAAGTCTTTTTGATCTTCAAGAAAATGATCGCATCTTGTACTTCATCAAAGCACATGGCGTTTTCCTGCATCTTGGTGTACTCAATATTGACTTACAAGCCAACAAACACCATCGACTCAACATAAGTCGAGAAACATGATCGACACAACATAGTCATCAAGAGAACATCAACACAAGTCGAGACCCATTTGAAACATATTGACATTCCCAATGACAAGTCGACATTCATGATACACAACCATGTTACAATCATGGGTCACTCATAATGAAATCTCACCAAGTTCATTGTTTACACATACAAAATCACATGCATGTGCATAGCTCTTCAACTCTCATTCAAGTACAAACATAAGTACATAAACCTAAAAACATGTGGGTACATAAGAGCTGAAAATGAAAAGATAAATAACTGTAATAAGTGAGTATCATACCCATCTTTTACATCCTCCTGGCGAAGTTGTGCAACAACAAGAATGCCTTCAAATGAATTGCATTCACATGCAAACTTGCGTCTTACAAGTTATGATAAACTGCTGCAAATTGCCATACTTTCAACAGAAAAGCATACATAAGGCTAGAATATGCATCTATAAACAGAGAAATGCAAGCCTTACTTGTTCAAGAAATCCAACCAATTCTTACCAAGCCAATTCAATGGTGACTTTGTTCTGCTGAACATCGTCTTCTTGTGAATCATCTTGACTCACATCAATGACTGAATCTCCTCTTCCATTCTTGCCAGTCTCTTTATCCATCTTGTTCTTGTGCTGTGGATGAGTGTTTGGATGCAATGTCCAACATTGGTCAATGAAATGACCCCTCTTCTGGCAATGAGTGCAAATCTTTTGCATCTTCTTTTCAAGTTGCCTTTGCTTGGAAAGTTTCCTGAATTTGGTCAATCTTTTGCAACATCTTGAAACATGATGGTTATCTAAACCACAATATGTACATAGACTTTTTCTTCCATTTTTACATGGAAATTTACCATGCTTAACATAATCAAAAGCAACTAAATGATAAGCATAAATATACCTTGAACATTCACCTTTATTTCCTTCTTGAGGAGGTGAATTTGAAGAGTTACCAGCTCTCCTTTGAAGACCAACAAAGATGCTATTGTCCTCATGGATGCCAGAAATCTTTTGTTTCACACATTTGCATTCAACTTGAACACATGCTTTGCATCCTTGAGGGATTGAACTTGCGACAAAAGTTCTTGAACATTCACCTTTATCGCCTTCTTGAGGAGGTGAATTTGAAGAGTTACTAGCTCTCTTTTGAAGACCAAAAACATTTTTCTTGTCCTCATGGCTGTCACAAATCTTTTGTTTCACACATGTGCATTCATATTGAACACACACTTTTCATGCTTGAGGGATTGAACTTGAAACAAAAGTTGTTCTTGGAACTGTTTTCCTTGTCTCTTCAACTTTGGAATATGCTCCATCTTTCTATTCATATCCAAGACCCCTATACTTGGGCCTCTCCTCAGCAACACTAGGCTTAACAATGCCTTGTGCATGCTTGCCTAACCCTCTACCTTCATAGCCCATTTTTAACAATAACTTGGACCCTATTCCTCTAGTGTGATTTTCAAAAGCACCTAAGCATTCATCTTGAGAGGAATTTGAAGAAAAACCAACATTACATACCTCATGTTCATGCATGTACTTGGTAAGGGTTTCCTTTGACTCATGGAGTTGAGTCTCCATCTCATGCAACTTTTCAAGAAGATGGTGCTTCTCCTCCTTCATGGCCATCAACTTCTCTTGAAGGACAATGCTCTCCTTTCTATCTTCCCACATATCTTGCACCACATCTCTCATGGTCAGAAACTCCTCCAAAATCTCTTTGTCAAAGAACTTGGCTAATGAAGATGTATGAGAACTCTTACTGTTTGAAGCTTCCTCCATCTTTGCAAGATATCAAACTTCAACACAAAACTTGCACAATAATACAAACAACTAAATCTCTAGCTATCAATGGAAACCACATGAGAAAAACTATGCTCTGATACCACCTGATCTGAAAATAGGGGGCTGACTTGTTTTGTTATGCAAGCACCCTATACTCCATTAAAATAAACTTCAAGACCTTGCTCTTTGTCATAGTTGTGCAAGAGGTTTTATGTGTCAAGTTTAGGCTTCTTTTAGGTGTTTATGTGAAAGGATTTTAAAAAGGTTAAGTATGTTGTTTACATAAATACAACAACAAAATAACTTGCAGAAAATAATAACCAGCAACAACTCACAACAAAAAGGACATGATAAAGGAGTTCACCCCCAACTGGGATACATCTCCTTGAGCCTCCATGAATGAACTAGGATCTTTGTAATTAGTTTGTCAAATATTATTTTACAAGATTCTGCTCAACTCCAATGGATTTATTGACTGTACCATTGGGTTTAGAATACATAAAACCACAAAATTGACTATTGGATCTCTGAAAATGGACCATGGCTCATCCGGGCATGACCTCTTCTACTGGTGGCCTTGGGCTTCCCTGAGCTTCCTTGTGGAAAAAACACCTGTAAAAGTCCTCAAATGGATATGAAACCTGTCCCAATGTGTTTAGAGCATAAAAATTAGCCAAAAATGACTATTCAGTCACATAAAGTAGATTTGGGCTCATCTGAGCATGACCTCCTTCAATGGTGGCCCTAAGCTCCCTTGAGCTCCTGAAACTTCAAGGTAGAAAAACCTGCAAAATAAGTCTCCAAATGTCTTTGAAAATAGTTCCAATGGATTCAAAACATCCAAAAACCCCTAGTTGGGATTTTTTGACACCTCATTTGGCTAAAAGATGAAGAAGTTAGGTCTCCTGCCATTTTCCTCCTTCAAGATTGTTGTCTCTAGTTTGCCAATTCACACCTCCTGTGTGAGTAACCTGGCTTCTGGGTGTTTCCTGTGCCTAAATCTAGCATGCACGTACATTCCAAAATTGGTGCCAAAATTTCGGACCGTTAGCGGATCTTGGCCCCCCAAAGTTAGAGGTGTTGGGTGCATGGGGCCATGTGGCCAAGTTTTTAGCGCGCCAAAAGGATCCAATGCCCAAATGGCATGAACTCTGGACAAGTGGTGGATATAACTGTTTGGGCATGTGTGGTTATGAATATATGTGGTAATATGGGATAAAGAGTGCTAAAATTGGGTGCTAGGGCTAAGCCCCAACCCGACTCCGCGCCCATATGAAACAAAGAAAACTTTAAATAATTTTAAAAACATATAGTGTTAAGAAACACTATGGTGGTGCGCTAGTTGGTGGCCTTTTCCAAAGTTCTGCTCTGCTCGGAGGTCACAGGGTTGAGTCTTGCGGACTCCAAATAAATGTTTTCCAACTACAAACCAAAGGGGGTGCAACGTGGTAGCCCATGACTGGGCCACGTGGCACCATTTCATTCACACAAATGAGGACACGTGTTGACAATCGATTCACCCACGTCACCATCATGCCATGTCATCTGTTTCTACATCATCTATATGGTCATCCACATCGTCGTATGTCCCCTGCCATGTCATCTGTATGGACTGTATAGTCAACAAATTTTTCCTGTTTGGAAAATCGAACAAAACACGATATCTCACTCATCCGATGTCTGTGTGACACCGTTCGAAGTGCATTGGGTTCGTGACAATGAGGTCTATGCTCCTGTTTGTTTTGAAGATATTCTGAACACTTTGAGTTTTGGGCTAAATTTTGACCCATGGTCCAGATTCTGATCAATAGATGCCACATTGGGATCATCACCAACTAATGCCCATTTTCCTTGGGATTATCACTAGACTAGCGCATTACCCATGATTCCCCGATCTCCTCCTCACTTCACTCTGTTTCAGTCAGTGAACTGAAGATTGAGAGACTAGTTAACTGAGACTAGGTGGCAATTTACTCCTGTAACTACTAGCGTGTGTCTAGATCACTCTAGACCACCACTATGGAGCATTGGTTCTCCTCCAGTGCACATTAATTGAGTTATACATAGTATATCATGTGTAAATTATCATTCATTCATTTAGTTAATGCAATTCTTTGATTCTCACTCTCTTGTTTCCATCTTTTCTCTTTTCTCTACAAACTGTGTATGTATTCTTGCTAGCTAGATTATATATGTGCAGGTTCATTCACATTTACATAACCGCTTGTAATTCTTCTTTAGTCACCAGGCTATATAGTGATGAAATTTTTCTTGTTCCTCAATAAGTATAGGAAACAAAGACACAAACTTAAGCATTTCCCCAATTTTAGACTGTTCAGGCTCCGTAAATATTTCTTTGAAATTCCCAACTCCTAAATTCACCAACTCTGCAAAACCTTGTACCTTATTTCCATATTTATCATTAAACTCTGAAATAGTATTTAGATTTTTCCTATAATTTGAAAACTTATGAAAATATTTGGTGTTATGGTCCCTTACCTCAATGCACAGTGCATGTATTTTGAGACGCCACTCCTTCTCTTGATCAAGTAAAAACTTGGATTAGCACTGTTCCAAAGCATATGTATGTTCCAAGACCTCTTGTGTTAGGGACCCTATTCTATGCACATAATACAAATATTCCAATTCCCATTCTATCTCCTTAAGTGAACAAACTATGGGTTTTTGTCTCTCCGCTGCCCATGCAACAAATTTCTCTTTTACGAAACACAATGATGTTGCAAATTGTGCACAATATAGGACTTATGAGTCTAGTTGGAAGCTAATCCAATTCTCTCGAACCGAACATTGGAAATCCTCCTCTTCATGCTAGTGAGGATTATATTTAAACGACACACCTGATTTTTTGTCCCCCTTCCCCAGCTTGAGAAAGATAGGAAATTGGTCTAAACATCACACTTTTCCAACCCACGTTTTGAATGCTCTATCTTTTTAAGAAGCCCATGATGTGCAAGAAACCAATCTAATCTTTTTGAGTCCCCATTTTCTCCGCTCCTATTAATTTCTCCAAGTAGGGCAGAGTTAGATAGGATTGATGTCTACCCAACCTATTGATTCAAATTTTTCATTGTCATCTTGCAGCTGGTAAGCCGGTGAATATTTTGTGTTAATCAGGTTCCTTAATGATTAAAGATGAGATAGTGAAAGATGAGACAATGAATAATCATTCTAATATTTTGGAATAGAATTAACTTTGGAATATAACTCATTCTAGTATTTTGGATTAGAATTAATACTCATTCTAATATTTTGGAATAGAATTAACTTTTGAATAGAATTAACAGGTACTAGAGAAAAATTTGAACCACTTGAATAGAACTAACTTTGAAATAGAATTAACAGGTAATAGAGAAAGATTTTGTAATATTCCTTGACGAAACCCAATTGTAAATGTAATATAAATATACTTAAGCTGGTGAGCTGTTTTGAACTTATTTGGTAATGCACATCATGTGGCATAGTGCGCACATGAATTGCGTAGTAAAATGATGTAATATGCACATCGCAAGATACCATGCGCAGTAACTAAGGTGTGCGCAGTATGGAGGACAATGAGCCTCATGTATATGATATGTGTTATAGGATGGTGAGCCAGTTATTATAAGATGGGATGCTTATGTTTTGGTATTAGGCCGTAACGCCTAGATGTCAAGGGCCAATGCGCCTACTTTGTACATGACTCATGATTAATATAAAATACATCGCTGCGCACAGACCAACCACGATAAAAGAGATGGGGGAATGAACTTCACCAGTTAGGGAAAGGGAGGGCCAAAAGTCAAGGGAATATTATATTATTATTCCTAAAACATAAAGTATGGATAATTATTTTATCCTAAGGTCTAAAGTTGGAGACAAGTGGACTAAAGTAACTTCCGATATGACAAGTGTCAAGTTGGGGACATGCATTCATATCGTGGGGGGACTTAGCTCATTTGGGGGATTCCAGAGACAGGGAGCCCGACCATCATTCTCACCATCACTTTTCATGAAGACTTCACAGTGATTCCTGTACACACTCAGTTATCCAGTCAATGATTCCATGACCATTTTCACTCACGCATTTTTTTATCCTAGAGACAACCTTTTAACCATTTCAGAACCTATTCCCATAACCCTTTTTGGATGGTGTACCTGGTTAGCTTGGAGCAAGATTGAATAAGCGGGTTGTCAGGCCCGTGAGCAGTTCTCTGAGTGAGAGAATTGTTGGGGATTGATTCCCGAAGGTGCTAAACTGTAGCTACAATGCTCTGAGAATTCTGGTCTAGCCTGTTGTTGAATCCCTAGAAGGGAAGTGGGGTAGCCGAGGGACTATTGAGCAGAGAAGGGGCACACTTCCTTGGGTGGGACAGACATGTGGAGAATGAGAGGTTGTAGGATGTTAGTTGAGTGAGCACCTGAGATGGAGTCTTTCCTGTTTTCCTTGAGCCTTAGCCTGGATAGGAACCCTTTACCCTAGGTGGATTTCAGTCCCAGCTCGGGGGTGACTCATTGTTGAGAGTGATGAACAGTGTATTCTATGGCTGGGAGGTTCGTGGACGGTCTATAAGTAGTTGGTGACATTATTTCTAAGATAAGTACCAATTGTATGATAAAAGGATATGCTACTTTGTTATTTACATGCCTATGTTATGATTTTATCATATATGTGATTATGATTGCTTGTGTGCTTATGGGTAATTTCCTGTAAATCCTGCATATCTGTAGTTACTGTTATTTCAATATAAAAGTCGTATGTTACAGAAAGAAAATTGTTGTTTATCTTTAAATCTTCCATAAGAATGTTGTATGTATATGTTTTAGCTGCATGCAGTTTAAAGAGTAAATATAGATGGCATAACTCAGTTGATTACTGGGAATGTTACCAAATGGTGTCAGAGCATGAGTGGTTGCTCTGGAGTGGTGCACTTCGGCCTATGGTTGGCCGGGGGAACGCTACAAATTGGTATCAGAGCTTCAATTCAACACTGAGCTTGGATGGGCCAGAGGGTTGCAATTGAAGCGAATATTCATAGAAAAGTAACTTCGAAGTGACTAGAATTGGAGTCATGGAGTGTCCATGGAAAAGGTTGGCGTACTGGTGCACGTGGTAAATTTGGCACCATGCGGGAAAACGTTGGCGTGCCAGTGTGCACAGTAAATTTCGGCACAACGCGGAATATTATTATGTGTAGATGCATGCTCTAAAATTAGCCTTGCACGGTGAGCACACACATAGTAAGGTGCACATGGAGTGCACAAGTATTTCTTAATGCATAGGAGTTTGGTTGGTACACAAATAAGTATGAGTATAAGTTGTGTCGCGATAGTGTATTAAGTATTGTGCGCAGACAATTGGGCGCGATGGAATATGTTGAACTTGACATGGTGCATGCATAGGATGAAAATGCATGTGGAATATCGGTGCGCGGTATCGAAACTGTGTGCAGTGGGTATTGGCGCACAATGCTAGAGTAGTGCGTGTAAGTAGTCAGTTCGACGAAGAAGAAATGTACAGTAAATTTAGGTGCATGGAAAAGCGTTTTACCTTGTGATATTGCTATGCACGTTAAATATAAATGACTAGGTCAAATTTTAGTGCGTGCAAAGTCGCTTGGAAGTCGATGAGTCTGAGTTTAAATTGCATAATAATAAAAGAAAAAGAAACACACAACCGCATCGATGCATTCATTAATTAAAAATAATTCCGGACTTTAATTTCCTCCGATTTAGACAAATGAAAATAAAATATAAGATTACAAGAAAAACTTATTATAAAAGAGAACAAGATTCATAACATTACCAAATAGAAATTGTAATAAAACAGTGTAAAATCTGTTTCTGTATTTATATAATTGTAATAATTACAAAATTACAAAAAGGGGATGACAACAGTTAGCTTGTTGAAAAAAGGGTCGTTTAAGAACATGCCTATCATATCTGGTACTCTTTACCTCCGCTACCGGCTGTTCAAATTTCACTGAGACATGCTTATTTTAGTTGAAGACTTACTTCAGCTTAGCGATCTTTGCCTTTAAAGAAGATTCTAACCAGACCGGTTGATTCTCTCCAACACTTTCAACCGCTTCAGCCGTAGATCCCTCCTTCTTCTTCCGCTTGCTCCTTTTCTTCTTAGAGGTTGGCCTGTTGATGACTAAATCCTTTATAGTGGGATTCAGCCTGGCTTCCAATCGTGAGTCTATAACCAGTTCTGTGTGGAACTTAGTTTCTAAAATGTGCACAATGACCCTTCCCACCTTACTCGCAGGAAAGTATAGTATGTTTCTCGAATAACCAGTCTCACTCGACTTATCCTTGTCCATGTATCTCAGGTTGGGGATACTGAAATGTGTCTTTACAAAGAGTAGGAAGTCGACCAGTTTGGAGATTACTTTGGTTATGGATACGCAAAGTCTTCATACTTGGGGAGTGGTAATTATAGAACTCCATTTTTGAAGCGCAAACGGAGTATGTACAAGAGCGTTGGGTTTCCATGCTTCGCCAATCCATTTATAATGATTATATTTTGAGTTCGTTACATGGTGTTGTTCATCCGATGTCACATGGCTGTGAAGTACTGAATGAGTGAAGCAGGGTGATCTGACTAGCGTTCACTCGCTCCATGAGTGGTGGATTTGACATGTTGAGACACGTGATACCGTGTCTTGGTGAAAGTGGTTTCGGAAAACCACTTTCTTTCTCAAGTGTATCTCTGAAGGCACTACGCGTATTTATTTTTGAGACTTGGGACTTATCTAGAGTTTCCATGTTGATAACACTAGGAAATCGGGAGAGATAATTCTGATGTGTATTTAGGATCAAAAGGTGCTTATTCTCATGAATTGTTGAAATTTAGCCTGATAAGTTTCGATGGCTACACGTTTTGTAGAATTAACAACAACTCGATCAGATAAAACCAGTGCAGAGTCCATAATAATGGAAGAAGCACAGGGGAATTACAGTTAGAAAAATGAGAGCAGAGGGGTGTATGTCCATTTGGGCATGGAAGGAACAAACTCCAATGGACATGGAGAAGAAAGGAATGAAGATATGAATATGGATGAGACCATTAAGAATTTGTAGAAGGATGTCCAAAGCCATAAAGATGATAATGAAAGGCTTATGAAAGCCAAAGAGAAGCAGGATGACTTCAACATGAATCTATTGGAGGGTTTGAACAGAATAGAAAATAAATTGGTTAAGGAGAGTGACTCAAGTAAATCTGAGAGTCACAAATCTTCAGAGGAGAAAGGAAAAGTAAAAAGTGCTAGTAGACATCACCATCATTCCTAAAGGAATTCTAATAAGAGAGAATGCAACAACTCAAGTCTATCCCCTATCAAAAGGTATAAGAGATCTGGGGTGGATGAGCTGCGAGGAGAAATGAACAAAATCAAACCTCCTACATTTGATGGTGAACACAAGAAGGATGAAGATGCAGAAACATGGTTGCTAGGCATGAGGAAATATTTTCAATTGCATAATTATTCTTCTCATGCAGAAGGTAGAATTTCTATATATCAACTCAAAGGAAAGGCCTCCATGTGGTGGGATCAACTTGTGCAGGTGCAACGCATTGTAGAGAATCGTGTTACTTGGAAGGAATTCAAGAAGTATTTTGAGAAGAAGTACTTAACTAAAAGGTACTATGAAAAGAAAATGAAAGAGTTCTTTGAACTTAAGCTTGGAAGTACGACCATAGATGAATATGAGAGAAGGTTTTTGGAACTGTTGAAGTATGTCTCTTTCATCAAGGATGAGATAGTCAAGATTCAAAGATATTTAAGTGGATTTCCATCGTTCATCAATGAATCAATATAGTATGATGATCCCAAGACATTAGAAGAGACCATAAGGAGAGCTAAATGCTTTTATGATCAGCTGAAAGCAAGGCCAACTTTCCAAAAGGCTTGGGAAGACAATATGAAATTCAAGATGGATCAGAGGAAGAAGGGAGCTAAGCCACCATTCTTCAGAAATAATCCACAATGGCAGAAAACTCATAAAGAACCCAGAGTGATTGACATAGGGAGTCAAGGGCCAAGACAACCACCTATGCAATGTTGGGGTTGTAAAGGAGACCATAGGTTCAGAGATTGTCCTCACAGAGGTGAAAAAAGTAGGGTTGTTCACAATGTACAACAAGTTGAGACAATAGAAGAGATGGGAATATATATGCCAAGGATTTATGTAGCCTTGGACAACAAGCAAGCAGAGTATCAGTCCCACATGATTGAAGTGGAAGGTATGATAAACAACCAAAACCTTGCTATTTTAATTGATTCAGGAGCTAGTCATAGTTATATAGACCCTAAGATGGTGGAAAGTTTGCAATTTCCCATAAGCAAGCATGGGAAATCCTGGTTGGTGAAACTGGCTACAGGAGCCAGAAGAAACGTTAATGAGATGGTTAAGTCATGCCTATTAGACATGAATGGACTGAACATCAAGGCGGATTTAAACATCTAGCCTTTAGGCTCCTATGACTGTCTAATTGGGATGGATTGGTTGGACCAACATCACACTCTCTTAGATTGTCACAACAAAGCATTTACTTGCCTGGATGAGGAAGGGAAACTAAGGAAGGTACAAGGAATTCCTAGGGTAGTAACCATTAGAGAAATTTCAGCATTGCAGCTGAAGAAATGTTATAGAAAAGGATGCCAAATATTTGCGGCTCATTTGGCAAAGACACCTAAAGATAAGGTACCAAATTTGGAAGATTATGTAGTCCTGGAAGATTTTGAGGATGTGTTCAAGGAGGTACCCGGACTACCCCCAAGGAGAGACATTGATTTCTCTATAAATTTGATGCTTGGAGCAACGCCAGTATCAAAGACTCCTTACAGAATGAGTACACCAGAATTGAAGGAGTTGCAAATGCAGCTTGAAGAACTTCTGAAGAAGGGGTATATACGCCCAAGCGTGTCACCTTGGGGTGCCGCAGTCTTGTTTGTGAGAAAGAAATATGGAACACTAAGGTTGTGCATTGACTTCAGACAGTTGAATAAAGTGACCATTAAGAACAAGTATCCTCTACCAAGGATTGATGACCTCTTTGATCAATTGAAGGATGCAAATATATTTTCAAAGATAGATCTCATATCAGGATACCATCAGGTAAGAATTAAAGAAGAAGATATTAGCAAGACCACCTTCAGGACAAGGTATGGTCATTATGAGTTCACAGTGGTACCATTTGTGTTGTCAAATGTACCAGCTTTTTTCATGTGCTTAATGAATGGTGTTTTTAGAGAGTATTTGGACAAGTTTGTCATTGCATTTTTGGATGACATTCTTATATATTCCAAATCAGAGGAAGAGGATGAACATCATTTGAGGATGGTTTTTTAAGTATTAAGGGAACATCAATTATATGCCAAATTGAGAAATTGCTCATTTTATCAGAAACAAATTCATTATTTGGGGCATATCATTTCAAAGGATGGGATAGCAGTGGATCCTGAGAAGATAGAGGCCATTAGAGAATGGTCATCACCGAAGAATGTGACAGAGGTGAGATCATTCATGGGTCTTGCAGGTTACTAGAAAATATTTATTGAAGGATTCTCAAAGATTGCACATCCTATCACTTCCTTGCAAATAAAGGGAGTGAAGTTTCAGTGGACACTAGATTGTGAGAGAAGTTTCCAACACTTGAAACAATTATTGACAAGTGATCCAATATTAAGGATCATAGACCCAGAAAAAAACTTCATTGTATGCACTGATGCATGTAATGAAGGAGTTGGTGGAGTCCTCAGTCAAAATGGGTTTGTCATATGTTACAAATCAAGGAAGTTGAAGGATCATGAAAGAAACTATGCCAATCACGATTTGGAGTTGGCAACCATAGTGCATGCCTTGAGGAAATGGAGTCACTACCTCACGAGAAAGAGGTTTGAGCTAAGAAAAGACCACAATGGTCTGAAATATTTATTTGATCATCCAAATTTAAATGCTAGACAATGAAGATGGTTAGAATTTCTAAGCGAATATGAATTTGATATAAATCATATCAAGGGGAAGGAGAATAAAGTGGCTGATGCACTTAGTAGGAAGGTGCATGAGTTACACACTACAACCATTAGCATGTACCAAACTAATGTTAAAACCAAAATTATGGAGGTTGCTAATGCAGATCTGTAGTATAGAGAATTGGTAGCAATGCTACAGTAGGGTAAGATACTTCAGAAGGTGTATGATTATAAGTTTGGATAGATGGAATACTGTTATGCAAGAACAAGATTTTTGTTCCAAATGTCTAGGACTTGAAACGTATGATTTTGCATGAAATGCATAATGTTCCTTATGCAGGGCACCCTAGATATCAGAAAACCGTGGAATCGATCAAGAGCCATTACTTTTGGCCAGGTATGAAGAAAGAGATCGCCGAGTACATCGCTAGATGTATGGAATGCCAGAAAGTGAATGCTGGGAATAGACACCCAACATGGTTGCTGCAACCTTTAACCATTCCTGAAGGGACGTAGGAAGTGGTGACAATGGATTTTATTACGGGATTTCCTAGAACAGGCAAGATGCATGATTCGATCATGGTGGTAGTGGACAAGATTATGAAAGCTACCCATTTTATTTCACTGAAAACTACGCACAAGGCAGCAGAGGTTGTTGATATTTTCATGAAGGAAGTGGCACAATTGCATGGGATTCCTAAAACAATTGTGTCTGAAAGAGACCTGAAATTCACTTCGAATTTCTGGAAAGGATTGTTCAAAGGATTCAGAACAAATATGAACTTTAGTACAACTTATCATCCCAAGTCTGATGGACAGACATAAAGAGTGAACAAGGTGATAGAAGATATACTGAGAATGTATATGATGGACAAACCATCGAAATGGGAAGACTACCTACACTTGGTAGAATTTGCGTACACCAATGGGTATCAGGCATCATTGAAGATGAGCCCATTTGAAGCACTTTACGGTAGAAAGTTCAATACTCCAGTGAGTTGGGATAATCCATCTAATAGGACAGTAGTTGGGCCAGAGTTGCTCAGGGATATGGAGGATTAGATGACAAAAATTAAGAAGAATTTAAAGTATGCCCAAGATAGACAGAAAATTTATGCCGATAAGAACAAAACCCACAAGGAATTCAAAGTGGGTGATCATGTTTTTTTGAAAGTGAAAGCTAATAGGAGTTCCCTGAAGTTGGGAAGCTACACCAAGTTGGTAGCTAGTTTTTGTGGGCCTTTTGAAATCATGGAGAGGATAGGTCCAGTTTCTTATATGATTGCATTGCCTACATCTATGTTTGTTCATAATGTCTTCCATGTATCATTGCTAAATAAATATATACCTGATGTTAATCATGTTATTGATTGGAATGTGATTTAGGTGGAGCAAGAAGGCGCTTTTCAAGTGCATCGGTGTGCATTTTGGACCGGAAAGTCAAGTAGCTATGGAGCCGGGCCATAGGGCTTGTAAAGGTTCAATGGACCTGTTACGGTCCCGAGGATGATATTTGGGAGCATGAAGATGCAATGTAGATAGAATACCCACATTGTTTTGAAGATTTTTGAAAACTCTGATATATATGGGTGTATGATGCACTGAGGATTGTGCATAAATAACGGGAGGGGATTGTAATATCCCTCAACCGAACCCAATTATAAATGTAATATAAATATACTTAAGCTGGTGAGTTGTTTTGACCTCATTTGGTAATGCACATCATGTGGCATAGTGTGCACATGAACTGCGCAATAAAATGATGTAATATGCACATCGCAAGATACCATGCGCAGTAACTAAGGTGTGTGCAGTATGGAGGACAATGAGCCTTGTGTATATGATATGTGTTATAGGCTAGTGAGCCGGTTATTATAAGCTGGGATTCTTATGTTTTGGTATTAGTTCGGAATTCCTAGATGTCAAGGGCCAATGTGCCTACTTTGTACATGACTCGTGATTAATATAAAATACATCGCTACACGCAGACCGACCATGATAAAAGAGATGGGGGACTGAACTTCACTAGTTAGGGAATGGGAGGGCCAAAAGTCAAGGGAATTTTATATTAATATTCCTAAAATGTAAAGTATGGAGAATTATTTTATCCTAAGTTCTAAAGTTGGACACAAGTGAACCAAAGTAACTTTCGATATGACAAGTTTCAAGTTGGGGACATGCATTCATATCATGGGGGGACTTAGCTCATTTGGGGGATTCCAGAGATGGGGAGCCCAACCATCATTATCACCATCACTTTTCATGAAGAGTTCATAGTGCTTCCTATACACACTCAGTTATCGAGTCAATGATTCCATGACCATTTTCACTCATGCATTATGTTATCCTCGAGACAACCTTTTTACCATTCTGGAACCTGTTCCCATAACCCTTTTTGGTTGGTGTACTTGGTTAGCTTGGACTGGGATTGAAGAAGCGGGTTGTTAGGCCCGTGAGAAGTTCTCTGAGTGAGATAATTGCTAGGGATTGATTCCCAAAGGTGCTAAACTGTAGCTACAACACTTTGAGACTTCTGGTCCAACTTGTTGCCGAAGCCCTGGAAGGGAAGTGGGGTAGCCAAGGGACTGTTGGGCAGAGAAGGGGCACACTTCCTTGGGTGGGACATGCATGTGGGGAATGAGAGGATGTAGGCTATTAGTTGTGTGAGAACCTGAGATGGAGTCTTTACTGTTGTCCTTGAGCCTTAGCCTAGATAGGAACCCTTTACCCTGGGTGGAGTTCAGTCCCAGCTCGAGGGTGACTCACTGTTGAGAGTGATGAACAGTGTAGTCTATGGCTGGGAGGTTCGTGGACGGTCTGTAAGCAGTTGGTGATAGTCTTTCTAAGATAAGTACCAATTATATGATAAAATGATATGCTTCTTTGTTATTTACATGTCTATGTTACGATTTTATCATATATGTGATTATGATTGCTTGTGTGCTTATGGGCAATTTCCTGTAAATGATGCATATCTATAGTTACTGTTATTTCAATATAAAAGTCATATGTTACAGAAAGAAAATTGTTGTTTAGATTTAAAGCTTCTGTAAGAATGTTGTATGTATATGTTTTAGCTGCATGCAGTTTAAAGAGTAAATATAGGTGGCATAGCTCAGTTGATTACTGGGAATGTTACCGATTGGTGTCAGATCATGAGTGGTTGCTCTGGAGTGGCACACTCCACCTGTGTTTGGCCGGGGGAACGTTAAAAATTTGAACCACTTACATATTTTTCTCCAGCAATAAGTACCTTGTCAATTTCTCCAGTACGACTCGTCTAGGCCAATGATCATAAAATTCCATTTGGAAAGGATATTCATCTACTAAACAATATTGTTAAGGTGGTCTAGTCATGGAGGTTAGCAAAGGCAGAGTAAAAGTTGATGTATATAGAATACAACCTATGAGACTAATATCTAATACTGGAGATTTGCTTCATTTGAGCACAGGTAGCCCTAATAATGGACTGAGGTAAACCAAAAGGGAAGGCCTTGAATAATATAGTGCCATGACTTGTTTAAATATTTGTTTCTTAAATTTTTCACGTTAAAAATATATTGGTGAAATCACTATTACTATTTTTTGTTGTTTAAATATGATTTTTGAATGTATTACTAAATTTTAGCATCCTGAAAAATCTTTGAAACACTCCAATTATATAAATGCAATCACTCAAACCTGGACTTGCAACAATTTTTGGACAGACAAAATTTTTGGACTGGAATTGTATACACGTGCTTAATTTATTCACTTTTAAAATAAGTTTGGAGTATAATTATTGGTTGCATGTCCAAATTAATGTCTTCATAGGGTTTAGAGTATTTTGTTAGTGTAGTGGTTAGAGTGATTCATCACAGTCTAGGAAGGTCTGAAGGAGAAAGGGACAAAATAAAAAAAAAGTTAGAAAAAAGAAAGAGCGAGAAAAGAAAAAGGGGAGAACACCACTAGATTAATTATAATTTAGGGTTAGTTGTTTGAAATAGGGTTATATATTAAAATATTCAACAATAAATATGACATTTTGTTTTGACAAAAATTGGTGGATTTTTATTCATTAAAAATGCGTGCTCCAAACCACTTGGTACACATAGAGAGTCTCAATCCATTAACTCGACTGGAGCTTCAAACCACCATAATTTTTTCCTTATAATATTACTTAATCATATTCTTACACTATTTCTATGTTGAATAGTATAAACTCGGTAATAAATATCGTTAATACATACTATTAAACAAAACATGCTCAAGGTGTTGCATCATAATTCATCTCACTGTCATTTCCATGCTTGTAGTGGTCCATTCTAAGTTAAACACAGTCCTCTGAAGATGCCATAGGGATGTTGAAGTAAAAAATTGGATCTAATTATGACGTTGCCTCGCCACCCATACTCTTACCAGGAAGAGGATTCCCCTGATCCACATCTCGTTGTGCCAACTGGAACTTTAGAGCTTCGATCTAGCTTCTGAAAACATCAACCTCATCTTGAATTTGTCCCACCAAGACTCTGTGTTGAACCACGGTATCCAGAGAAAACAAAACAAATGAACTAAGGGAACATACCCGAATAATTAATCGCTACATTTCCTCAAATTCATTCTCAACCATGTCCTCATCTTGTTGTAATTCATTGCCCCTATAATCCACAATGGCCCAATTGCCCAAAATAGATAACAATAGTGCACAAAGTGTAACATCCTTGCTATAATCCCCAGTTTAATTAATTCTTATGTAGATATAATGTGTGGCTACATCAAAAGCGATGTAATATACGAAGCATATTTCTATGTTTTAATAATAAAACACGATGCCAACTGATAAGGAGACATGTGTTCGTGCTCGAATCGTCGCCTGGTGAGCAAGAATGGGAGCACTAGCATGCCCTGTTGGGCTCAGCAGGGCAGAACAGGTTTGCTGCAAATCAAAATGGGTTAACATAGAATAGAAAACCAAACGAAATAAAATCTACCTAAGAACTGAAAAGCAAATAACATTACAACCATAAACAAAACTTCAAACGTGAGACAAAGGAGTTCCCAATGGTTTTAAGACATGATCTAT
>ML800853.1:0-13637 GCA_009831015.1 Picea engelmannii
TTGATTGGTATCTTAATATATGAGATCAGTGCTTGATGATGATGTTTGTTACTTCATGGTATTTTTCTCCTTAAACACTCATATGGGTTGATAAGATTGTAGGGAGCACCGTTATATTCTTATGACAATGAGTAATCAAATAGACAATAACTCTCATGGTGCGGTTTAGGGATTTGTGATTGTATGGCTCACACTCCAATTTTTCTCACACACAGTTTGCAGAGACTAACCATAGGCTTGCTGCATATGGACATCAACACCTTTGGGTTTGGAAATGGTAGCATTTTGAGTTCAGAGAAGATCATTATGAGACATGTAGACCTACAAAAAAGAAGTTATGTATACAGTTTGTGTTTTGTTGTCTACAACTCTAAAATATAGGGATCTTATTGTTTGCAGCATAAAAGATGTCCCCTAGATTGCTAACAACAATATACTTCATCTGAGAGAGATTGATCCATAAGGAAAAAATTTCAGGATTATGTCTTGGTTGGATTATTTCATATACTTCTTATTTTACAGGTAGGCACACATTGGAGTATTTCCTTTTGTCCATCTTAAATGATTAGTGCTGGAATGTGTCTTTGGTATCTATACAAATGGTTGAGATGGGTAGCTTAGGATATGATACCACTTCTATAATAAGTCTTCTATTGTTCTTTAATGGTGAAAAAGAGAAATTCTTGCTATAGTTTTCGTGCTGGGAGAGTAAGGCCACAAAATCATTTTTCAGGACAGTTTTTTAAGATATTTGACAGACACTTCAACACCTATTACAACTGATAGATGGAGATTTCTTGTGAGAAATAAAACATTTAAGCAATTTGTGAACAAGAAAGTAAGGAAATAGACATCAAAATTGTCAGCGTTCAAGGGGATGGTTACATCCTATGTTTGTTTGAACTCTTTGAGCACAATTAGAAGAAAAGAACCAGCTAAAGGAGGGTTATATTGAGGATGGATATATCTCATCAGATTAGTGAATGGACATTTAGCATTTTCAAAGGATCAAAGGTCATTTTTGAAGGGATTGGCCTAGGCTTTCATAGTTCTATCATTGAACTGTAATAAAATATCTCGATGTTGAAGTAAACTACAGATTGTGAAAAGGAAATGGAACTGTGCCCAGTTTGGCTTATATCAAGAACTCCCTACATAAATTGATGACAAAGAAGCTTACACATGTGAAATGTTTTAAATTTGTAAAAATCAGGGCCAAGTGAAAAGTGACTAGTGATCAAATATGCTCTTACAAGGTTTTGTTAGGGTGTCAAGTCAAATTTTTATGGTTTTAGTAGGTCTTCAAATAAAAATTTGGTCACTGGCTAGTGTGTCTAGGGATATTACTACTCCTTTACAAAATTTATCATGTTTTAGTCATTGTCTCCACTCAGTTGGATGTGCCATCACTGACAAGTCTTTATGGTCATCTCAGTCTCATTATCATGGTTTTCATTCAGCTCATTATCATCCATTAGGTCGTAAGGGTTTTAGTCATTCAATTTCTCATTCCATTCATAAAATGGGCATGTCAAGGAGTAGTGATACAAATTGGTTCAAAAGGGTTTTATTTCAAATGAATATGTTGTAATAAGCTTCAAAAAATCTCAAGCTTCATTCAAATATTCCTAAGCTACATGGTTTCCAAAGAAAAAGTGAGAAAGGCTTAGTGTGGGCCACCGCCCTACTATGAAAAGAAATCAACTTCACAAGATATAAAAGACCATAATTGTTCATTTCTATCATTCATTTCATTTATAAATAATCTCTCACTCATCAAAAACCATTACCTAATAATTTTAGGGCCATACAGTTTCAAAAAAATTGTGTTTTGCCTCCAGTCGTTGTGTTTTTGGGCAGCCAAGAGTATAGGGATGTGTAAAAATTCCCTAGCCCTATTCCCTCATCCTTTAAACATCCCTCAACTTCCCTAAGGTCCATAACATCCCTCCCCACCTCCTAAATTGTTCCTACACTCATCCCTACTCCCTAATCACCTTATTCTATCATCTAAAGTTACCAAATTCCTAACCCCTACCAACTAGAAAACTTAATTTTCTCTCTTCTTGTCCACTAGGGTTTTCGTTCCAATTGATACTCATGGAAGGAAATAATAAGCCCTATAAAAATGGATGTCATATCATCATTTTTTAGCCCACTTCATCACATGACATCATGTCTTCACCATTTCTCAAGAGATCATTCAAGAGACAAATCATTTGCCACACATAGGGACAATCTTACTTAAAAATTGGTTTCTGAAATAAGGAAGATGAATTGGGAAAAAGTGAAAGATAATTTCGTCAATAATAGAACAAGGAACAAAAACCTCCTTCAATTTATACACAAGTGTTATTATTTGAGAGAAATGCCCAAAATACAATTTCTATGGGAGACTTGTTGCTCTTCTGGAGTAGTCTTGGGAAAATGCATTGTTTTCTATCATGGAGTGTCCACATGAATTTCTTGATGATTCAAGTGATAACTAGACATCTGAAACCTTCCAATGAGATATCAATATCCTTATTTGGAGAATGGGAACCCCTCCAAAAGTCACTTGCAAAAGTACATTGCGCTTTTGCACCCCCACGCTGCGCTTTTGGAGTAGTCTTGGGAGAATTGATTTTTGAGGGGCTATACTTGATCATTTCCAGTGCTTGAGGGCTCCATTGTATAGAAAACAGAGAGATATTTTCAATTTGATATCTTGAGCCCAATTTGGAGTTCAGGAAGGCCTCAAAAAGTGGCCTACAATCCCACACTGCGGTTTTTCTTCACACGCTACGCTTTTTCCATAAGGTTTGTTATCGTCAACGATTTGACTTTTCTGACCTATGTTGATGTAATTAATGAGTTTTACTGTTGTAATGATGACATGGAGGTGTAATTATTCTATTTAATGGTCACATGAGGTAGATACTTGCAAGTGATTTGTTGTTTTGGGTCAAATGAATTAGTTTCTCAAATTGAGGGAGAGTTTGTTAACCTCCCTAGTCATTAAGGTTTTGGTTGAGACATTTTGGGGGATAGCTTCAAAAGTCATGGATTCAACCCTTGAGAGTGGGGAGAAGATTTTTTTTGTCTATATCTTTCATTTTATTTGTCATTTTAGGGGTTGGATGTTGTGGAATTGAACTTTGAGAACACTATTGTATAAGAAAACTTGGCTAGAACTAATAAACATAATTTGAAGGAAAACATGGTGCAAAATTGAATGATGGATCAAGCAATTCCAAAACAGAATGGAGAGAATCTAGAAATA
Organism: Picea engelmannii; assembly: GCA_009831015.1. Taxonomy (NCBI): domain Eukaryota; kingdom Viridiplantae; phylum Streptophyta; class Pinopsida; order Pinales; family Pinaceae; genus Picea; species Picea engelmannii. The sequence goes on from ML800853.1 coordinate 3,263, forward strand.
AAAGAGGAGTGTTACCCTTTGAATGCATCTACATTTGAGGCCTTATTTCCAGTGGTTTGGTGGTGAGGATGTGCAAAATGTATTATGGTTCCTCTTCGAGCATTATTATAAAGTAAACTTGTAACCAGATTTGAAGCCTGCTCTTGAGGCTTATTATTGGAAGTCTAATAGAGACAAAAAGAGAATTGTTATATACCTTCTCATATCTGTCTCAAAGCATGTTAAAAGGAAGCAATACCAACAAATAGTGTTCACAGTCATCTGATTGAGTTTATAAGTGATTTATTCACATATTATTCTATGGAGAGCTCTCATAATTGCATCATGTTAAGTGGATAATCCCTTCTTGTGCCCATGGTAGAAATGTAACAATCCTCGCATAATTTTAATACTTGTAGCATCCGATAATTTCGGCGATGATTGTAGGGTGAAGAGGACACCTTATTTGGATTTTGGTGTTCTTGATGTATTGAACCAATTTTTTGCTCATACCTTCTGGAGACAACCATACTAATATAGAACATGTGTTGCATTGGTTAATGTAGAAAGGAGAATGATAACAGAGGGTATTGGAGTTACATATACAGTGAAAATGGAGATTTTGTTTGGAAGCTTATGATATCCAAGGATGTTGTGTGTGCTTCCTGTATGCATACAATTATATAATTTTAGCGGCTAAAGGAATGATGTTGTAGTCAACACATCCAAATTTGGTGAGGATGATTCTGAAGCCCTTATATCAGATTTGTGACATATGCATGATCCTCCAGTTATGGGAAATAAATATATGTTTCTTGTTTAAGTGTCTCAAAGAATATTTGAAGAAGAATGCATCCAACAAGATCATAAATGGAAGGCACTGGAATAAACTTAGAAACAAAGGCATATTTATCTTCAAACAATTGTTGGAAGCATGTATTTAAGATTGTAAATTTCCTCAGGTATATCGTAGCTACAAGATCTCACATCAAAACCTCACTTCCAGAAATGTAGAGTGATTCTTGATTAAGGTTTGATGCACCATACAGTAGTTTTAAAGGATTAACAGGTTGAACACCTGCAATGGTTGGATAAATAATGGCAATCACATTTTACTATTTTAGTAATGCCTCAATTGTGGAGCACTTAGCCTATTTTGATCTCCTTTTATTGTAGTTTTGGGAGGTCACATGTGGACTTAGGAAGCACCCTTCAACCAAGGAGTTGATGGATAGGCATTGATACCACATCATACAATCACATACCCCTAGGAGGAAGAGCGTTTTTCTCTTTTTGAGATAACTTTATCTTAGTGAGTTTGTTATAACAACCTTTAAGCACCTTTGCACATAGATCCCCGCTAGATCCATTGTTGAAGGAGAGGCTAGCTTAGAAGAGTCCCAATGAAGACTTGGATGCAAATTTCAGGAAGCGTTCCTCATTTTTGAGAGTTGGTTTTGCATTGGAGGATGAGCCTATTCTTGAAGAAGCATCCAAAGTAATAATGACACATGATTTAAGGAGGAAGAATTTCCATCTAATGAGATGTCCAATATGCATATGCTGAGGAATCCATAATCTGATGTTTGAGGAGGTGGTTATAACCACCAATGGGACCCTCTTAGTACATCATCCTATATTATATATACTATGTGAGGAAATTGTTACATTTGTTGGAGAGAGAGCCCAAGGAGGGACACCCTTCTTTTCAGGAGATTAGTTGTGTTGCTTATGTATTTTTTATGATTTCTCCTTGGAGCAAAACATGGATCTAGAATATACTAATACTTTATTGTTATTAATTGGAGAGAAGGGTGGATTTGAAAACCACTTATGGTTATTTTATTGGATATCTATTGAGAAGGTTGAAGGATTTGATATTTTATTATTATCCTTTGGAGAAGCACATGGATATACAAGTTGCATAGTATTTTATTGTTTTTCCTTGGAGAAATTATTGGATCTTGAAGCCATTAAATGGTTTTTTTATTGTAAGAAGATGGATCTATAACTGTATTTAAAGAGTAGCTCTCTCCATTATCATTTATGGTTGGATATGAGGAATTTCCCGTTAGATATGAGTTGAATATCTTCAAGACAAGGAATGTGAAGATTTTTTGTCATGGCATATGATGTTTTGGGACCAATATTATTGAATACTAATGCTGGAAAGTACTTGCATCTAATGCATTATGAAGGGCTAATTTATGGGTAAATTTGTTCTCTTTTAGAAGTAGTTCAATTGTGGCTGATTTCCCTTTTATCTCCTTTGTATTTACTATTGGAAATGTGAATGAGTATATTTATTCCTAATCAAGAATTTTCTTCCATTTCCATTGCCTATTGGTAAATACACCTTCATGCATACTTTAGAGGCTTTCCTAGTTAAGATCCCTCCAAGCTAATTTCTGCATTGTGGACAACAAGATAGTGTCGATATATCTTGTTCATTTCAGCTATCATTCTTCCCTTATAACATAAGAAACAAGCTCATATTTTCTGCCCTACCTAATTTAATTCTTATTCCAATTGCCCAATGGATTGAAACTACTCTTGGTCCACCATCACCCTATTTATAAAAGTATTTACGATCTTCATTTTGCTGAAACTATTTATCCATTTTAGCTTGAGCATAAATATCACAAGATTTAGTGATCCTATCTTAGGCATACCCCCCTTTTACCATACGAGAACTGACCTGCAGCAAAAAGAAGGTTTTTGTGGTGAAATTGAGTAGCCCTCTTGAGTTCATCTAAGGCTACATTTGTGTTTTAGGGATTTACCAAAAGAAGTGGAAGTTTGGGAGGTAACAAGGACCTAAAGTGAAAGAATAAATTTTTCAATGCCACATAGAAGAATAAATTGCATTGTGAACATTATAAGAAGAATGGTCATAACAAGGAGCATCATTGGGCATTACATCCCAAGATATTTTCAAAGAGAAGCATTAGGAGGAAATTATTGGAAGTTCATAAAGTTGAAGGTAAAGAGATAGGAGCATCAAATGTTGATGAAAAAATTTCTTGGATGGTTCAATAAAAGACTCCTCATGTTAGAAGGAGTGAGAGTATTGACAAGGAATACCTAACTGGGTTGAGAAAGGCAAGTCAATTAGTTCAAAAATTGGAAAAATAGCTCTCTAGTTACCTTAGGAACTAGAATTGGGACTTCTTCGACACAATGAATTTGGTTCAATAGGTTTCAACAACCTACTCCATGGAAAATATGATCAATATGCATTCTCAAACATGTAAGATGGATCATAATAACATTTCACACCAAAACTCATTAAACCTTGTTGAGTGACATTCCACCCCTTTCTCCTTTGACTAGCTAGAGTTAGTCATACTTGTTGGTTAAAGTCAAAACTCAGAAATCCTTGACATAATTTTGAGTGAGGTGAGTCCTCAACAAGTTTTGAAAAAGTTGATGAGAAAGTGAGTCCTCAATGACTATGCACAAATTCATTGAGCTTGTGATCATTGAGTCCATCTGATTGATCAATGACTCCATCCCCATATAAAGGTGGAAAAAACATTTTTTTACACATCTCTACAATTTTTCCTATTATTTTCTATCGTGGCAGAAGTTTTGAAAGAACCAAAGAGTTTGAATGGTTTTGAATGGAGAAATTTTATTTGTTTCCAACAATTAGGAAACCGTTGGAATGGGGGAAAACATTATAAATGATAGGGCTTGTGCATCTTCAAATTGGATAGCATTTTAATTTTAATAAATTTGAATGAGTGAGCTCGTAAAAACACAAGAACTTAATATTACCCACGATCAACTTAGAAAGTTGGTCTAGTAGCAAGAGAAGAAGAGTGAGTCACTATATTTTCTTTGATACCATATGATTTGCAATTTAAGTATGTGTGTGTGTTCTGCAGTCTCTAGATTGTAATGTTGATACTTGAATGTTATTGGAATAGAGATTCCTTATTTCTATCTTCAATATACTATTGCTCATTCACATTATTTAGAATAGGCATTTCTATATGAATTGCTCAACTTCCACATGAATGTTTCTAAGTATGAAATTTGAAATGCCATACGTTTTTCCCTCAAGCTTGTGTGGATCTAGCAACATAACACCTTTGATAGTTCCTACTATTTCCAATTATTTTCTAATCACCTCACAGGATAATGTAAGCTTTGAAACCATGTTAGAATGATTAAAGACAAAGTAGAAAAGGAATCACTCATATCTTACTCAATGATTATAAATTACAGTGTTATGATACATTCAACATATATATAACTTCAAACTCAACACATTGTACACCTAACAAAAGAAAATAAAATCATCATCATAACTAAATCTAATAGCATAACCATGTGGTAAATTCCTACTAGCTCAATTGGTTAAGGTGTGGGTTTCATTTTCTTGGCAACCCGAGTTCAATACCCTTACAACGTGTTTAGTCGGGAGGAGACACCCAAAAAATCCACCCATTTTAAGGGTTGATGAGACCCAAGCCGGGTGTGATCCCTGGGTGATTTTGATGGCTAATATTCCCCATGATTGTGGTTTCTTAGCCAACGGTTGAAATGTTGGCCCGACAAGTGATGAAAATTTCTAACAAACAATAATAAATAGCATAACCATGTGCAACTACACTACTATAGGACAATTGAATGACTGATCAATAAACTAATGATAATATATTATATTAATATTAGTAGGATAAGACTAAAGTATATTATTGGGGTGTGGCCATTAGTAAATAATGAATCAATTGTCAATATTGATTCCTTTCATTAATTTCTCTCTTCATGTACCCAATGAAGAATTTGAGCCTTTAGGGGATTCCACGGATGGGGATAAATTGAGTTTAGCAACATCATCTAATATTGCAGAGAACATAATCAATTATGGTTGACTTTTGCATCCCTTGGTTTTGGTTGTTTCTCTATAAGAGATGGATAAGTATCTTAAGAAATATAGTTCCTCTTCAAAACATAAGGTATCTCAAAACTATAGTGGGTATTTGTCTGGATTTAGTGTATTACACGATGATCTAGCCCAAGAAACTTCCTGTTATAAAAACAGGACCGCAGAGAAATAAAATAAAACAAATGCAGAAACAAAACACAGAAGATACACAATACAATAGAGACACATATTTATGTAGTTCACCCAATGTGGGCTACATCCACCAGAGAAATTGTCAGGTCCTTCCTTTATTATTATCCAGCAAATGAAGGGATACAACCTACAACAAAACTCGTTGTAGCTTCCTCTTCTTTCTCTCAGAGTCTCCTCTCTCAGAATACAATACTCTCCATAATGCATAGAAACAACACATTTCCCTCATAATAGAGGCTTTCCTTCTAGGAAAAAAACCCTAACATAATTTCTACCGTTAGATCTGCAACCTTATAATGAATGGTCCAAATTTACAATGAAATTACAATATAAATTTACAAGGCAGTTTTTCCTTCGGGGGACACTACCCCCGCCGGGGGCCCACTTTCCCCTAGACCCCGCAGAGGGGGTACCCCCTCTCTGCACTCCCCTACGTGGAAGAGTGTACATACTTTTGGGGTGTAAAATCTTCATGGGGTATAAACACGTCTGAAAGAAAGGACCTCTGAATCAAGAAGATAATCATGCTCCACAACCAACAATTCTCTCACCAAACTTGTTTTTATGAGAAAAAGAAGTTAAATGAAGAGAGATATGCTACTTATTGAACAACATTGGCACCCAATGTTGAGGATTATATCAAGATTGTTTCTTGTGCCATTTTCACAAGCTCAAGGAAAATAATCAAAAGAATTTTGTGGTGTGGGGATGTTATTATTCAGCAGATGAGATGCGGAAATGAATTCTTGAAGAAAAGGCTTCAACCCAGCTATAATTCCAGTGATATTTCTCCTCAAGCAATGAGATGGAGGTGAAGGCATTGATTGATGATATGGAGGTATTTGGACTTGACCCTCCACAATATGTGGTAATCTTATCAAGGGAGAATGAAATGTGCTAGCAACAAGGGTTTCAAAGTTATTTATTGTCTATGGTTACTCTCTTGATCATGAAACATTTCTTGCCATTTTTAGTGCGGACCATTCTTCAAAAAAATATGTTGAGGCACAAACCTTTGTCAACATCTCTGAATGAAGGACAATATCCATCAATTTTATGGAATTAATCATTATTCTTGTTGAATCAAAGGAAGATGAACTTTTTTCTAAATCTTCAAAACTTTACTTTGCAATTTTTATGGTGTGCAACCTACCTTTAATTACTACAGATATTTAGTGATGTTCTATTGTAAGATGAGATTTATTGAGACAACACACTAGTTGGTTGGCTTCATTGTCAAGAGTAGTGTTATATTATAATATTTCTCCATTTATGTTTCTTTGATTGAGGCTAATGCAAAGAAGAATATGTCATAGAGAGCAGAAGGTGTATTTGGACAACTTCACTTGTTAAATTTTCCACTTGATGGAATGATTTGGAATATATTGATACATGCATATACCAAAAATGGTCAATATGAGCAAGCCATTGTTGTATTTGATCAGGTGTTAAGAGGTGGTCTATCTCCAACAGTAGATACTATCAATGGTATTATGCAATCTTTGGTCAACTAAAGAAAAATCCGATGCCATGAGTGACATCAGTAACGATTGTGTTATTTATTCATTGGATTGTGTTATTTATTCAATCACTGTGTCATATATAAAGTGAGAATCCAAATTAAAGTGAGATCACAAGTAAAAGGGTCTCCTATCACAAGTAAAAGGGTCTCATATGGCCAACCAATCTATATAGACTAGTCACTACACTACATCTTGGAAAAGCATTGTGATGTGCTACCTGAGAGATATAGAGAGTTTATCTAAGCAAGGAGAGAAAGGTTTTGATAAGGATTTTGAAGGGATTTTATTAAAGGTTTTTTCCACCCATCACAATGGATTTGAAAATGTGGGGCATTGAAAATCAGGATTGTTTCATGATGGGGAATTGTTATATCATGAGGAAAATGGTCTCTTATGGACAAACATTCCATATAGACTAGTCACAACACTATAGATTGAAAAAGCATGATGATGTGCTACCAAAGAGATATAGAGATTTTATCCAAGAAAGTGGCATTTTCCCATCTCAATGAATTAAAGGAAGGATTCAAACCATTCAAACCCAAGTATGCACAAAAAATATGGGAGTTTCACCCTATTTATTTATACGTATTCTCAACCACTTGTAAACCTAGAGTGAAAAAATACAAAGTAGTGGGGTGTGCATCAAATCTAATCATGGGGAATGAGAAGGCACTAGATCTCATCTACTATTGCAGGCACGACACTCACAGGCTTGTATCCATAGTATTTTTGGTATTTTACCCAACTATGATTAATAGTTATAATGTTGCTAATGAATGAATCTAACCAAATAGACTATTGATGGGATGAGCTTTACATAGTCAATAAATTCACAATACCCATAACATTAAAGAAATAATCCCACATATCCAAACCGCAATTGCAATAGTTTAATTATCTTGTATTTTTCATTGTATCATTGGAGCCACTCTTTCTTTATGCAAGTTATTTTAAGATTGATGTTTTAATATTTAACTATTGCATTGTCTCTTTCTTGTATGAGATAGGAAATGAATATGGAATTTGATGAAGTTGGGACCTATCTCTTCACATAGATAGTGTCCTAGTATTAAAGGGTAAATAGCTAATTTAACAAGACTTCTGCTAAGCAAGAACATGCTCATTCATGTAGATGAAATTTCTTTGATGTATATCTTTGATATCTTGGTAAATTTTAATTGTTTGTTGCATTTTGAAGCATTTTGCCAAGTTTGAAATTTTGGGTTTATTTTTGTTAAAAAATGTGTTATTCCCTTGAATGCTTCTAGTTCTCATTTGATGTTGGACTAAACCCTTTGTCATGACATGATTGGTTTCATATGATTTCCATTGAGTCAAGGATTTGAGTTGAAGTTAAAGACCTTTATTGAGTAAAAAACACTTTTTTCATCTTTTTATCATGTTTATTTGAGAAGCATATGGTATTATGATTAATATATGGCTTTGTTTATTATGTGGGCACTCAATGTGTTTTCCATAATTATGATTATTTTCTTTATATATTTGATGGTTCAAGGAAATATTTGTTTATTTCCTTTCTCTTTGTAGCATGACTTGACAATCTTCACCTTTTAGGATCTACTATGTTTATTTTATATTTTCTTTGAGAAGACTTATTGTTTATGTAGAAAGGGAAATGAGCTTTACTAAGATAAGTGTAGATAAAAATGGTTTATGCATTAAGTTCATATGCATTCATCATAGGAGACCTATTAGCATGATACCAACATTCCTCTAATGCAATTATACTTTTGATGCTAATACTAAAAGAACATTACATGTAGCGAGTGGAGGATGAGAGAATGTTTATTGAACTATAATTCTTGAAGTCAAAGTTGAAGAACAAGATAGAAAAAAACCATTACATAGTTTCTGCTAATAATGCACATGTTATGGAGAGTTTCATGTAACTAAGAAAGAGGTATGTTTATTGGTGCTTGTATCACATGGAGTTCATGTATTTAATGTGAACTATAAATATTCTTATACTTTTGGAGTTATTGATGCATAGAATTATGTGCGCTCCTATTTAAGAACATCTTATGATGAACTTGTTTGAAGGGTCCTTTCATAATCATTGATTAAATAATAAACAAGCCATAATAGAAGTGGTAGATCAAAGATTAATATCTCCTGAGATTGACAGAAGTGGTGGTCATGATCAACTCATGTGAACTTTGTTGTGAAATACCGTCAAAACTGATAGAGGGATATGCAAGAGTGTATAGTGAGAATCTTGACAAACACAACCCTTGAGGCTTACAACATTGTCCGAAGGATGGGAAAATTATGTTTCTTTTTCCAAATATGTAAAATGAGTATATTATAGTTTAATGAACACATTTTCCTATTATTATATATGGTTTTATATTTTATCAAAAAATTAGCCAAGACTTTACAAGGTTTTATAATTCAGTGAAAGATTCACAAAGATTTTACATGATTTTATAATTTAGTGAAAGATTCGCCAAGATTTTACAAGATTATATAATTGACTAAAATATTCGCCAAAAAATTATATATACATATTATATTATTGATAAAATAGCCTTCATTTTTTCTTATGTATCATGGGGATTCGCCCATTTATTATACATATAAATTTAGAATGGGTTCTTAAAATCACCCCTGCCCTCAACCTCCTCCATTTTAGCGATAGGTTTTAACCATTAGTCCAATAGCCCATATTTAGCAGGATCCTCATTAATTTTGGGAATGAATTTAACCAATAGTTCGGATGGAGGTTTGAGGTTGAGCCTATATATTGGGCACAAATCCCAACACTTTGATACGCATCCCTATATGAATAGATCCTCAGGCAAGGACTGCATGGAGTCTGAGATAGGGCATGGTTTTTTAGACTGTACATATGCATTGAATTATGTGCAAGTACAAGCTAAGTTTTGTGTTGCACCGTAAAGCATGTCAAATGGTACTTTAATGGAATTTCAAGTATTTTAAATTAATTTTGCACGATTTTGCACAAGGATCATGAATATGAGTTATATTTTGTGATTTGACATAATATTTAAAACTCTTGTCTCAATTTTTCATTAATGGGAATTTAATGCGTTGTTTTTCATGCCAAAGAGCATGAAATTGAGGTAGTTTTTAAATTGGTCAACTTTATAGTCAAAATTCTCATAATTTCGCAAGGATTTGAATGGTGAAGTTATTTTCTTGCTTTGAATAATGTACTTTAAGAGCATCCATTAAATTGGCATATGTGAGTTATTTTACATGTGATTTTTGGTATTTGAGATGGAGAAGGAAGTTCTCATTCCTGTGAAGGGAACTTGAAGATGAAACAAAAGTACATAATTTGATTTCTTTTATTTTCTATTGTGTCATATCACTATCATAAATAAAAACTAATCTTCACTTTATGAGTTTTTGGGTAAAAAACACATCATCAAAATTCTCCAAACCACCCCAATATGATCAATAAATTATTCTAGATCAAGTTAGATATTGCATATATATATATATAAAGAAATAAGTAATGTCTAAGGATATTCATATCATTGCCCCTCCCTCCCATATTACTCCATGCTCTCTCTTCCACCTCTCTCCCACCCTTTCTCTCTCTCCTCTTTGTTATTCTGAGTTTTAGTCTCTCTCTCTTCCCCTTTTTATCTCTATATTCCCCCTCTCTATCTCCCTCTGTATCCCCCCCTCCTCTCACTCTCTCTCTATGCCCCATTCTATGTCTCTCTCTCTCTCTCTCTACTTCCCTTCCTCTCTCTACCGGCCCTCTATGTATCCCTCTCCCTCCCTCTCA
>ML800853.1:15319-42756 GCA_009831015.1 Picea engelmannii
CTCTCTCTCTCCCTCCCTCCCACTACCTATCCTCTCCTTATCTCCTACATATACCACCTCTTTCTCTCTCTCATCATTGTTAGTATCACTCTCACTCTCTCTCTTTTCAATTCTTTCCCTATCCCTCCTCGCCTCCTTATCTTTGACCCTACTTCTATATCCCTCTCTCTCTATCCATCTAAAGGTGAGGCATGGCTCACAACGAATAAAGCATACATGCAACAAAGAAATGTAGCCCCTCCTGTAAGGTGAATGTTAAGTTTTTAATTTTCTTCCAATGGAGTACTTATACAAGTACTTATATGAACATTACCATGACCTAGACCATTAATTATACCTATACCATGACCTAGACCCCCCTAACTCCATCTAAGCCTAGGCATAACCTATACTCTACCCTTTACCCGCTCCACACCCAATACCTAACTGTAGTATGCCTATACCTCTTGTTTAATAATGATATTTTATGGATATGAACGTTCACATATGGTTTAATAATGATTTCACATGGTTTAATGATGATTATGGTATGTTGATTTTTCTTTTTAATTTTAATATAAGAATAATATTTTAGTGCATTTGATATTCTTTGTATGAAATATTTATCCTTATTTTGCAATCTGTGTTCTACATTCCCTTTATTATGTATGAAAGAATGTTTATCTATATGTACTCTCACACACTCTCTCTATACCCCGCTTCTCACTCCCTCTCTCCCCGTCCCTCCCACTATCTCTCCTCTCTCTCTCCTACATCTACCATCTCTCTCCAACCTCTCTCTCTCTACCCCTCACTCTTGGTATTCCTCTCCTATCCTCTCACACTCTCAAATAATACATATCTACCCCCTTTTCTCTTTACCTCTTGCATCTAACCCTTTCTCTCTGACTCATTGTATCCCTGTCCCCCTCTCTCCCCCACTCTCCCCACCTTGCTCTCTTTTCTTCTATATAACCCACCTTCCCTCTGTCTCCTCACTTCCTCTCACTCACTCTCTTTCTCTCTCTACCCCCCCTCTTTGTCTCCATCTCCCTCACTCTCACGCACTCTCTTTGTCTTTCCCTCTCCCCCTCTCACACTCTCTTTATTCCTCTCTCTCCATCCTCCCTCCCTACATCGAAAGGAAAGAAATGGCCTTGACCTAGGCATGTCTAAACCTTAACCTAGAACTATACATAGAAATACCTATACATGGAGAGACCTATACCATGATCTATACATATATGATGACCATTGCGTAGACCATGACATAGACCTATAGCTAAACCTATAACATGACCTAGACCATGACATAGATCTAGATCTAGACGTAGACAGTGACCTAGACCTATACCATGACCATGACCTAGACCATCACCTAGAGATTGACCTAGACCATAACCTAGACTCCCCTAGCTTCATGTAAGTCTAGGCATAACATATACTTAACCCTTAACCCCCTCCACACTCGATCCCTAAGTTCACTTTGCATATAACTCTTGTTAAAGGCCCCACAAACCTTACACCCACATCACCCACATCTTGGTGCTCTAACCATTTCTCTATGCTTCAAAACACTTTCAATCATAAGCCCTTATGTCCTAGTTGTCATTAAACCCCTATGCATATTTATTCATAAAGATGTTTAGTATATAATAAATGTTATATATATTGCATTAAGAGCATGAGCGTTCTCTTATGAGTTGAAAATCATTGTCATTTTATCTCATCCATGATCAGAAGGAACACATGCACATTCCTATAACACACACATGCTTTATTGCACATAGGCTCCTAGAATGCACATGAACTTTAGTGCGCAAACATTCTAGGATTGCATTTACGTTCCTTCTGGGCATATTTTTGTGTCAAGCACACTTATCTACCTCATCTATATCAAGCCTGACAAAGCATGCCTGACATCTGCACAAGAAATAGCACATAGAGACAAGTTTTTTTTATTTTAGTCTTGTTTCTTAATTCATAGACATTTTTGTGCTATTGCAAGAAAATTATGGGAAGAATTGAAAGACAAATTTTTCTAAGTGGAATTATAATTGTTGGTTGTGTATTCTTGGAACTGGAAGAAAACATTGTCCAATTTGAATTGTTAGTTGTGTCTTATTGTGTAATACCAAGACAAAATTGTCCAATTGGAATTTTTAGTTGTGTCTTCTTGTGTAATACCAAGAAAAATTTGTCCAATTGGATTTGTTAGTTGTGTAATACCAAGACAAATGTATCCAATGGGAATTGCAATTATTAGTTTTGCCTTCTTGTGTAATACCAAGACAAATTCATCTATTTGTAATTGTAATTATTAGTTGTGTCTTATTTTGTAATATGAAGATGAATTTGTCCACTTAGAATTGGAATTGGTAGGTGTGCCTTCTTGTGTAATACCAAGAAAAATTTATGGTGGGGTGCTTGGAAGCCAATTTTTCTCATTAAACATGGAGAATCGGCGGATTCAAGAAAGAAAGTCCTCAAGGAAAGAGAAACCAATCGAAAAGGTAGAAGAAGAAAGAGAAAATACAAAGTTACGCATGTCAAAGCATAGGCTTTCAAAAGAAGGAAATACAATTTCTGGCAGAATAGATGTCATTGTTGTTTCTCCTCCATCACCACAAGAAAAGCACATGAGTTGAGTAAAGACCAATACATGCAATATATCATCAACAAAAATTATTGTGGATGACCAAATGATAGAGGATTTGCTTGGATTTGATTATATAATGGATGAAATTAGAGAGGTAATTGGTGCACAACATTGTGGTGAAGAAGTTCTTATAGTGCAACCTCTTACTGGAAAGTCAGACGTTCTATAAACTAGTCAATCCCATGTCCACACTCCTCCTAGATTTGATATACTAGTGATTGAAGGGGAAATAAGTGAAATATGGTTAACTCCACATGATGGAGTTCAACAGTTTCAGAATAGGGGTTCATCATCCCTACCTATGTTGAGTAGTGTGCGGTGAAGAAATCTTGAACGTATTCGGGTTGATGAAAGTGTACTAGCAGCACTTGAAGGTAAGTTACCTAACCGTACTATTCATTATCATTCTTATAAAACCATTAAAGAATATTTTGAACCAAAATATGATGCTGCTAAATGTAAATTATTTTTGGCTTTGTTAAAATCTACAAGTTTGGTCATTGTTAGGAGAATTTTAGGCATTAAAACAGTCAAAAGTTTAGAAACAATTCATCATATTCTTAGAAACCTTGTAGATGATTTTCAAAGAATTGGTAATAAATCTCATTCTAAAGACCGCAATGTATCCCGATGTGTCTTGTCACAATCAGTTGTTAGAAAAATCACAAGAAAACATTGTTTTCTACAAAAAAACCTCTCATCTCATGAAATGAAATATAAAAACCCTTGGAAATTATTCTCATAGATGAGATAGCCTCGAATCAAGTGTCCCAACATATTTGTGGGCCTTCATTGGTAGGATACCTCATTTTGACATAAATTTAGTTGGAGCAATTAAGGGACTAATACATGATTTGTCGCATGAAAACACTAGGCCTTCTTCCAACCAAAAAGATGTACTAAAATTGACAAGGGGATCTAGGGACCATGAACCCCATATTAAACACTTTCCTGACATTAAAAAAAACAATTCTATGAGAGATTCAGGACAATACATAGTAAAATTAACTTGGGCAAAATATCTTTCCATAAATGAAAGCCTTCATATGTTTGAATAAACACAATTTGCAAAAAATGTTATTGTAGATATCACATTGAGTATGGTTATTATTATGAAACACACACACACACACACACATATATTTTCATGTTTTGCATAACACAATTTTGTAGGAATGCTCAATTATATTGTCATCGTCGTCATCTAGAGACTTTATTCATAACATCTTGTGTACAAGGCCAAAAGGTTGTACTTTTATAAAAAATATTGCTTATACGGGACATGCCCCAAGTTTGGTGGAATGTAATTATAGAGAAAGTACATCCATGTAAGCAATGAGTATGAATTGAGGAGGAAGGAGGTTGTTAGAATATAGAAGATTGTGTGCTCATTTTACCATTGACGATACCCTCGTCACCCAACCATAGGCCTAAGCCACCCTCCGAGCACCTTAACCTTGACTGAGAATTACTCTGGAAACAAACCTAGGCTAGATAGCCAAACAAGGTGTAGCGCTGCATCTTCCTCCAAGGATATCACACCAACAATAGCTGATCAGATAGTCCAAACCCTAGCCAAGATATATTCTAAGACAATACTAAAAACTAGTTGTTGTTGTAGCTGCACCTGCAACCCTCCTCCACATGTGCGCACCAACTGGGAACTGCAATTCTGAGATGTGTCAAATGAGAACTGGCGCCCTATATTTATACTGGTTCTGCCAAATTTGTTAGTGTCGACTTCTCCTTCTGGATGTGTGTCTGTTCAGTATATTATTATTATTTCTGGCCGACTTCTTCTCTTGGAGGCTAATAACCTAATATAAATTATATTCTTGAGACGACAAGACTTCTAGGGTTATTAGCCAACTCATTAGGGTTTACCCTTGCTTTTCAGAGTCTTCTATTCTCGTCAGGTTCACACGTTGAGGTAAATACCTCCTGTAACTACCATAATATTAACACTCCCTCCTAGCTAGGGAGGTATTACAGATAATGGTCTTGAGCACAAAAACATACCATTTACCTAGTAGCATCAATATAGTCGTCTAGACTATCTCATGACTAGATCATGAGCATCACCATCACCATCAGCTGCATCATCTCTCGAAACCATACTTCATCTGAGTAATTAGACATGATGTTGGATAAGTCACTCACGCCATAGAGTGATACAAGAGCCATTCTTATAATCTAGAAGAGTAAATGCTCTAAATTGTTTTCCGTCTGGAAAATATTTGTTCATCATTCTTTTGGATGATGATGATCTCTAATAAACTGTTGATAGTCTTCAAGGAAATTAGAATGAAGATAGAACACAACTGTGTCTATCCATAGTAGTACATAACTACAATCCAGTGGTACACTACCACACCAAGTAACACACAAGTACTTGATCAACAACGTATAGTTGCGAACAATGGAACATATCCACCACAATAGTATTCATCTATTGTCATACAATATTCATAAAAAACATCTGATAGAAACCTGAATAGAAACAATGTTATGATATAAACTAAATCATCTAGGCCAATATTTCACTCACGTTTGTGGGCTCTGAAAGAATATCAGCCTCACGAACAGTGGAACATATCCACCACAGTAGTCTATATCTACTATCTTCATAACAAACATCTGATAGAAACCTACACAGAAACAATGTTATGATATAAATTGAATTATCTGGGCCAATCTTTCGCTCACGTCTATGAGATATGAAAGAATATCTACCCTCAAAGTAGAACAATGAGATATCTAGACTATTCTTCTCAAACAAGGAAGAATAACTGTCTTGTCTTCTGAACATGGACCATTCCCTACCCTGGGCCATTCTTCCTACACTAATCAGAGTGCACCCTGGAGAGAATGTATAATCCTAAGGAATGTTGAGTTTGGACCATTCCCCACCCTGGGCCATTCCTCCTACACTAATCAAAGTGCACCCTGGAGAGAATGTATAAACCCTAAGGAATGTATGTCCCTGATTGCTCAGCCTGGACCATTCCTCACCCTGGTCCATTCCTCCTACACTAATCAAAGTGCACCCTGGAGAAAATGTATAAACTGTAAGGAATGATTGTCTGGACCATTTACTCTATTAACCACAAGAGGAAAATACTGTCCTGCATCAACCTCCAAAATGGATCATTTCTCATGTTAACCACAATGAGAAATCGTTGTCCAGCGAGGCAGGCCAGTCTTCTTGAGTAACCCTCAAGAAGAGAGACTTCCCTAGACCACTCCCCATGTTAACTATAATGGGAAGTCATTGTCTATGATACATCAACAATCATACTACTTCCCATGTTAACCACAATGGAAAGTGTATGTCTGTCAGAAGTCTCAATCCACTTTCCGAACAGGAAAGCATCTGTCCAAGATGGACTATTTTTCAAATTTAAAGATGATTTTCTTCAATAATGTTTTCAATGCTCCCTCCTAACTTGGAGAGTCATTTTTTCCTTTTTCAATAAGAAGGAAGTTGTTTCCATGAGCTCTAGCTTGAGTACGCAAACTCTTTCATCTTGGATAGAAGATTTACCAAAATGTCTGCTTATCTGCTCATCTGTGGAGATATGTATTGGAGAATCATTTTCTCCTTTCTGGACTTCATCATGGATAATGTAATGCTTGATTTCAAATGTAATTTAGTATAGAACACTATGAAGGATTCATGTAGATCTAAACAATAGAGTATATCATAGTTGGAAAACCGGAACATATTTATGTGGTGCTTCTTCTATCATCATGAGATTTGATCTACTGAGTAGTCATCGTTATAGGAAATATTCACCACGCTTCTGCTATGCACTGGAGGTTATCCGCCAAGTTATGTTCTTCTATATGCATACAAGAGTCTCTTTCTGGCATGTCTCAAAGTCTTGAGATTGCTTTTCATATTCTGTTTATTCAATTTCTCTGGAGAACATTCTTTGCATTCATATGACGTAGAACTCCAACTCATGGATGTTGCAGATGATATAATGACTTATGTAGAGATAAGTCTGGTTTACTGGAACAAGTAATCATCATAGTCTTATCCCTCCATCTATGAGAACCTATGGTTCTAGATCTCAAAATTCTTTCATTCATAAGTCTTCAATACATTGTTCTTCATCATGACTTTCAGTTCCTCTGCTTGATTTCTTTTATTGAGTTTATATCAGGCTGACAATCTTATGATTCTTGATACAATGACTAGTTGTTATGGCTTTTCTTTCTTTCTTGGAATCTTCATGTGTTTCTTTAGTTCCCGGGTCTTATAGATTCCATGCCCTAGAGATTCCATTTCTTCCTTTCATCCTAGGATCACGGATCTGGATGGACAACCAAGAATACTTTAAGGCTTCTTTTCGAAGAAGTCTTCTTCTGCGGTTGAACTGAACACGTATTGTCTTTCATGGATGATACCATGGATATATATATATATATATATTTCATAATATTCAATGGATCATAGGATTAGCTCCCCCCTAACCCTTGCTTCATGTAAGAGTGCATATAATCGGCTCCCTCCATCTAACAAAGTCCACACTTTCATATACATCCTTATTTTCTTCTGCAATATATAATTGACTTTCTTGTCTAATATAATCCACGCTTTCGTCTTGTTGTCTTCTACAAAACGTCATAAGTATTTTTCCAATTTCCTCACGATTGCTGACTTCTTTCTGTCTTTGCTTCTTCTAAGTCTCTTCATGATTGATTCGGCTTATCTTGCAATAGCTTCCACATGATTTGTATTTCATCCTTTCATGTGTATTATCTAATGATATCCATTCTTATCTTGTTGTTCTTCCATAGGTATAGTTCTTCTTGGAACACGTTATCTTCCAAGAGATAGATATACAAGATATGTACAGAGACGATGCAAACAAGATATGTACAAGAAATAAGAAGAGTATTGTTACCTTTTTAGAAGAATAAGTCTCTTCCATCCTGCTTAGTCTTCTTTGTAGGTTCCTTTTATTCGACAATCAATGCTTCGTGTTTCTCCTTCCTTTTCTTTAGCTCAGAACACTGATTCTTGTAGTGACCGTACTTTTGACAGTTGAAGCATTGTACTTTTGAGATGTCTTTCTCTTGATTTGGCTTCCTCCTTGAACCAAACTTCCTTTTGTTCCTAAAGTTCTTGAATCTTGTTGTGAAGGATTTATCATCATACTTCTTTTGGGGTTTCTCTTTTGCATTGATCCTTGATTCTTCTTGAGCATAGCAAGTCCAAAGTTCTTCAAATGTCGAGTACTCCTTCCTTGTGTTCATGCTTGCGGAAAATGCATCCCATGTCTTGGGAAGACCATTGAGTACTATGTTCACCAATTCCTTCTCTGAAGTGATCTCTTCAATAGCTTGTAGTTGATCTCTTAACTAGAATATTCTTACAAAGTATGATTTTATGCTGTCATGATCATTCATCTTCATGTCACAGGGCTCATTTTTCATACTCATAACTTGTCCAATGTTTTTGACTAAGAAGAGATTTGTTAGGGAATTGTACATCTTCTTCAATGATTCAAGATCGAAGATGTAGGGTATCAAGTGGTCTTTTATGGAATCCACTATGATACTCATGGCATTGATGTCAACATCTTTGAACTTATCCATAACTGCAACGTTATGCGATTCTTTCTCTTCTCCTTCTTCGAACTCTGGCTTCACGATCTTTCCTTTCATGATATCCAGTACTTTATTCTTGGCAAGGATGAGGTCAATCCTTGTCTTCCATGCTCTGAAGTTAGAGGCTCCATCTAACTTGTTCTCAGACTTCATAGAGTTATTCATGGTTGTTTGACTTGGTCAAACCCTAGATTTGACTAGAAATTAAAACTTCACATCTTGGCTTGCTGAGAGTATCAGGAGATGCACTAGGCTAGGGTGCACTGATCTGTTCGAAGATTAGGTCAATCTCTTCACTTAAGGTGCTTCAACAAGAGGTTTAGGGTTTCTACAACTGCTCCTGCTAGTAGCCCTAACGACAGTGTCTTGGATCTTGGAAGCTGCTTCTGCTAGCAACCCTAGCAGTAGTTCCTCAACGAGCTCAATATCCTAGCGGCTATGTTTCTTTCTAGCATTTAGACTGAATGAAGTAGGTGTGGGCCCATAACCTATTAGAATATAGAATATTGTGTGCTCGTTTTACCATTGACGATACCCTCATCACCCAACCATATGCCTAAGCCACCCTCCGAGCACCTTAACCTTGACTGAGAATTACTCCGAAAGAAAACCCTAGGCTAGATATCCAAACAAGGTGTAGTGCATATTCCTCCAAGGATAGCGCACCAACAATAGTTGATCAGATAGTCCAAACCCTAGACAAGAGATAGTCCAAGCCAATACTGAAAACTAGTTGCAGCTGCAGCTGCACCTGCAACCCTCCTCCACATGTGTGCACCAACTGGGAACTGCAGTGCACACCAACTAGGAACTACAATTCTGAGATGTGTTAAATGAGAACTGGTGCCCTGTATTTATACTAGTTCTGGCAGATTTACTAGGGCTGACTTCTCCTTCTGGATGTGTGTCTGTTCAATATATTATTATTATTTCTGGCCGGCTTCTTCTCTTGGAGGCTAATAACCTAATATAAATTATATTCTTGAGCCGAAAAGACTTCTAGGGTTATTAGCCAACTCATTAGGGTTTACCCTTTCTTTCTGGAGTCTTCTATTCTCATCAGGTTCACACGTGGAGGTAAATACCTCCCATAGTTACCATAATATTAACAGAGGTTTCCTTGGAAATCTTTAAATATGTCGCATATGATATTGATGAAGGATAGGAAATAAAAAATATACAATTAGTGACTTCCTAGGTATGAGTATGTGACTTCATGAATGACTTCATTGAAAGGACACAACAACATGTTCAACATGTGCATGTGGCTCGATGGCAAGACAAGAATTTTAGAATATGCATATATACATTTCCTGTTTGTATTATGTTATCAGTGGTTGATTTTTCTCAGAACTACACCCTTCAACTGTAAAATGAGATTCAAATCCAATAGTATCACTCAGAGAAGGTCGCCATAATGTTCCATATCACATACATGCATGGGTTGGATAGTAATGATGAAAACAAAGTTATATTGAAGGAGTATCACTTCTACATAAGTGATGATCAGTGCCATGACTTAGCCTACATACAACATTTCTTTAAATTGTTTTACAATTACCTTAAGGAAAAGAACAAATAGATCGATCAACATTGGATTTGGTCATATGGTTGTGTGAGCCAGTTCAAAAATTCTCATGTATTTCAATGACTATGTATCTTGCACAAAAAACTCAAGGTACCACACATTTGGAACTATAATTTGGAACTATAATGAGTCTGGGCACAAGAAACAGGAGCATAATGGAGAAGGTGCATGCATAAAAAGAGCTTTACGTAGGAAATAAATTAAGTTCACAACCAATTCCCTCATTCAATATGTGAAATGCATTGTTCAATGGTGTTCTTCAGTAATGGGAGAGGGAATAGGACATGTACATAGATATTTTTGGGAGGTGGTCAATGTAGATCGATCATAGTGGTATGAATGCAAAACAATCTAGCGAACTTGTGGATTCCATTCAGTTAGAAAATAAAACACTGCAATAGTTTAAATATGGATGATAAAACTCTCTCTTTCATGGTCCGTGTAGTAATAATGAATGGGATTATTATTAATCGACAGACTGGGTTGATAGATGGGACCATGTATCACTCCCCATTGGTCAATGTGTAACTGTGGAATTATCCAAGTTGGAGGAATACTAATCGAATATTTCAACAGATTATGATCATGTCTCAGATCTTGTACTGCCAAGTTCTCTAAAACCTTCTATTAAATTTTGAATAACTAGCATCAATGTTTTATGCTTTGGTCATTTATTGGACTCACATGTTGCACTCCATTTTTTCCAAGGAACATATACACAGTAGTTTCCCCAAGAGGTAATAAATGGGGCATTGATTATTGGTTGGAATGTTTCTTAGAGGGAAATAAAACCCTCATGCGATCAATAAAAGACACCGAATGCATTAAATTTTTTATTGGGTCAATGATTATTAAAAGTGAATATCTGACACTTGATGAAAGAACAAAGAATAAAGGTGGTTATGCATTTGAATATTATAGACCAGTTGAAGTCGTATACCACTTGACAAACTTGGTTGTTGGTACAAACATTGAACTACAAACAATTCCAAGTAATAACTCATGAAAGGTACGATACTTCTTTACTTACTCTAAGCATGAGAAGTTAATGGATACTTTCCTTATTAGAAGTGATATTTATGGTCTACTTGAATGAAAATAAATATGTAAAAGGAATAATTGAACACATATTTCATATTTATGAATTATTGAAAATTTTCCCTTGCCTTCACTTACCATGCCTTGCCATGTCATGCCTTTCCTTAATATGCAATGGCATGCCATGCCTTCCATTTCCTTCAGTTTCCATGCCATTCCATGCCTTGAATTGTCTTCACTTTCCATGCCATGTCTTTCCTTTCCATATCATTCCTTTCCTTGTCATGCCATGTCTTTCCTTGCCATGCCATGCCATTTCCTTTCCATGCCATGCCTTTCCTTTCCATGCCTTTCCTTTCCAAGCCATTCCTTGCCTTTCCATGCCATACCATGCCATGCCTTGTGTTTCCATGCCTTTCCTTTCCTTGTCATGCCATTCCATGCTATGAATTTTATTTCCTTGGTTTTCCATGCCATTCCTTGCCTTCCCATGCCTTTCCTTTCCATGCCATGCGATTCCTTTTCATGTCATTCCATGACTTTCCATGCATTTCTATGTCATTCCATGCATTTACTTGCCTTGCCACACCATGCCATTCTTGGCCATGCCTTGCCTTTCCGTGCCATGCCTTGCCTTGCCTTTCCATGCCAAACCTTATCTTTCCATCCATGCCTTGTATTTCTATGCCATGCCTTGCATTTCCTTTCCTTTCCTTGCCATGCCATGCCTTTCCTTTCCATTCCATTCATTCCCTTTCCTTTCCATGCCATGCCATGTCATGCATTGCCTTGCCATTACATGCCTTTCCTTGAGGGTTTCAAGAAAAGGTTAATTCAAGAAGAATACAAGATATCATGCAATATCACCACTTTGATAAAATATTTATTTAATACATTCAAGAAATAACCATCAAAGAATTATAAAGAGAACTTACTAGGTAAATCAATGATCATCCATGAATTCATAACCATAAAATCATCCACAAAACTTGAAACAGGGCTCTAAGGTATCTTCATAGTTGTGAAATATGGATTATCATAACTAATAAGATTTACATAGAATGGGATGTCACTAAATAGGTTTTTTTTTCCATCCTTATGGTGTAGTCTCATTATACTATTGATCCATAATTTATTTTTGATTTCATGGAAAACAACATAACTTCAAGGCCTTGTTGATCCATGCCTTACATTTCCATTCCATTCCATGAAAATCCTTTACTTTCAATGCCATGCCTTGACTTTCCACGACATGCCATGCAATTCCATGCCTTGAGTTTCCTTGACATGCCTTGCCTTACCATGCCTTGCCTTGCCATGCCATGCCTTTCCATCCCATCCCATGTCATGTCTTTCCTGTCATGCCATGCCATGTCATTCCTTGCCAATCCATGCCATGCCATGCCTTTCCTTGTAATGTCATGCCTTGACTTGCATTTCCTTTCCATGACATTCCATGCCATGCCTTTCATTGCCTTGCCTTTCCATGTCATGCCTTTCCTTGTCATTGCATGACATTCCTTCCATTTCCATGCCTTTCCTTTCCATGCCATGTCTTGCCTTCCTATGACATGCCTTGCTTTACCATGCCTTGCCTTTCCTTTCCATGACATGTCGTGCCATGTTTTTCCTTTTCATGACATGCAGTGCTCTGTCATGCCTTGCATAGGCATGTCATGGCAAGTCAAGGAAAGGCATGTCATGGAAAGGCATGACATGGAAAGGAAATGAAATGCATGACATGGAAAGGAATGGAAAGGCATGGCATGGCATGGAAAGGAAAGCCATGGCATGGAAAGGAAAGGAAAGGCATGGCATGGCAAGGAAATGAAATGAAAGGCATGGCATGGCATGGTATGGCAAGATAAAGAATGGATTAGCAAGGCAAGGGATGATATGGAAAGGCATGGAATGGCAAGGTAAGGAAATTCAAGGCATGGCATGGCATGACATGGAATGGAAAGGCATGGAATGGAATGACAAGGAATCACAAGGTATGGAATTTCATGGAAAGGAAAGGCATGGCATGGCATGGAAAGGAATGACAAGTCATGTCATGGGATGGAAGGAAAGGAAAGGAAAATTATGGCATGGAAAGGCATGCAAATGCATGGCATAACACGGAATGTGTTGGTGTGTGGGGGGTAGACCTGGGGTTAATCATTCCAATGCCAAAAAAACACTTAGATACTGGCCCTTTCGACATCACATGTAGAGAAATTGAACTCTTAGTCAAGGCATATAGAGGGGATATAGGAACCAAGGTTCTTGACTGATGAGGGGAAGTGAGGCATCCTTCATGTCTTTGCTATCAATTACTCATGTGTGCAATTCTTATATCTTAATAGTTACATTTTCATTAAAAAAGTCTATGTACGACATTATAACATCATATGTGAGACATACATTCAACATATATAAAACATCATAAATTACAAACACACCATAACACAGAGATTTATGTGGTTACCCAACTTTGGATATGTCCACAACAATTGGATTATTATATTATTCATTAATAGTTTTCTTACAACTACACACTATGCTACAATATATGAAATAGTAACATCCACCAAACCTACCTACTCATTTTTTCGTAGTGTGAGTTCACTCCTCATTCATACCTTAGACTTCTTCCTTCGCTTTCCTCACTTACCCAAAGAGCACTAGAAACTTTTCAGAGGTTGAACACACCATCCTGTTTCTTCCCAAGTAAACATTTTACATATTTATACATAGTAATAGGGATAAGCATGTTACGAAAGTGGACAAAGTATCCCCAAAAACCCCCGTTACAAAAGTGGACAAAATGTCCCCCAAAACCCCCTGGTTTATAACTGTTTTTATTCTTTTGTGCATTGCTCTGTGGTGCATCCTTTTGTGGGGATCTTTGAATACTTGAATTTTTCTCCCATCACACACTCTGGTCCATATTCTAATTTTCTTTTACCCTTCGACTTCCTTTTAGTGTATATACCAAAATGTATCCAAAATGCCTCTCCAACAGGCCTCCAACACTCACATGCAACATGGTCTGAGCCACTCAAGCTTGTTTCCAGTGCACCATGAATGTGTTTAAGGTCTCCTTCATTGTTTCAAATTTTTCCTTGAATTCTAGTTCCTTCTACAAAATTTGGTCTACATTTTTAGCCATAACGTGAGCATGCACCTTCTCAACACCTTCCTCATCTCCCCATTTGATTATTCTTTGTGTCTTCATGAGGTTCGATGACAATATGTATTCTTTTCTTCTTGTAAGACTTTGATCTGTTTTGCTTAGGCATGCCGCTCCACCCTTAGATGATTCATTTTTTAATACATCTTTCAGTTCTTCTTCATCACAATTACTACATATCTTGGTGGCAATGTTCCCATTGTTGCTTTTAATTTTCACAGCTTTCCCTACACAGTTTGAATCTTCTGACCGATCTCCCATTTTACTCGATCTTCATTCAATTTTGTCCAAACACCCATAGTCTCTGTATATATTTGCACACACTCTACTTCTATATTCTTTATACTATCCACCATTGTTGTTGTAGTTTTCTTCCTCATCTCCCTCTATTTAGGTGGAGTACTTGGTGTCACGCATGCTTCTATATCAATTTTGCATGTGTGAAATCCCTGAATGGATTCACTTATCTTTGTGACATGTTCTTCCACCATGGCATCCTTCTCAGCTTGCGCCTCTAGGAATTCTTGATATACTTGCTCAAATTTTTGTTGCATTCATTCTAATTTTTGTGTGGCCTCGTCACGCTCCTACTTCACTTTGTTGTACTCTGTCTCCAAGGAAACATTTTCCACTGTAATATTCACTATCTCACTATATTTCTTCTCAGTGCACACATTCAACTCTTGTGTTTCACTCATCTGTAGTTCCTGCAATACATCCATTGGTAGTTGTGATAGCACTAGATCTATGTGACCTAATTTCCTAGACTTCTCTTGCATCTCTGTCATGGGAAACTCAACTATCCCTATTACTAGATTAATCAACCTTCTCTCTCCTATGACTTCCAAGGAATGGGAGGTTACTATCCCTACCTCTCTATTCTTGGTAGTGATGGTTGTTGGTTCTTCCTCCATTTGTCTCCTTGGTGCAATATTTATAACTTCCAACAACTTTCACAATTCTTCCATCTATGCCTGCATCTGTTTGTTCATCTCTTCTTGTTGTTGGGTTGCACACTAAAAATTTTCATCAGTGACTTCTTTTACTTGGTCACCTATCTTCTCCAAATTTTCTTCTGTCAATGCTTGAATAGAGACTTTCTTAATGTTTTTTTTCTTGGGTCATTGTTGTTCATCTCTCCCTATCTCTAGATCTTTCCTCTTTCTGTCATTATGTGGTGTTGGTGGTGGAATTTGCTCCTTTGGGCCCTTCCCTTTGTCTTGGTCCTCTTTTTATTCCCATTCATCTTCCTCCTCATTAGAGTCATATAATTTCAGGTTTTTCTACGCTAATGGATTTGTCTGTGCAGGTGGAATCTCATCGTTCCAATCTCCAATAATGTTTCCCTACTCCTATTTCGTCAATCTCTATTGTGTTGGAAACCATTGTTGGTATGGGTATTTCTTCTCCTGAACATACAGGTGGTGGAGCCCTTCCCTAAAATGTGTCACCTCCTTATATGCCTTGATCACCTGTGTTAGTATGCACAGGGTCCTCTCTATGTTGTCTCTGGTAATTTCCTTGTAGATATAGAGTGCAACATTGATGCCCATTTGGCACGCCTTATGTGTGGTGTACCAAAGGGTCTAATAGAACACAACTAAGAAAATATTCTCCTTGATGCCTAGAAACTGACTGTCATCCAACGCTCTCTAGGATGATAGAACTAGGATCAATAACCAAGAGTAGTGGAATTATGTCCCCTTGTCCCGCGCTTCCTTGCAATCAATCAAGAATTGGTTCAACAAATTTTTTTACCAATTCATCTAGACACCCTCTACACATCGTTCTGTAGTCACTATAACCGTTGCTAGTACTTGATCTCTTATTCATTTCCTCGATAATTTACATGCTAAGGATTTCATTACAAACCTTACTATCAGGTCACAAATGCTAGTGACATCCAGAACACGCTATCCACAGAATGTATGAACAATTCCATCATGGATTGTGTTGAATGTGTCTAACTGTCATTTGTGTAGTCTCATCTCTCTACATGATCTCTTCCTTTTGTGCAATCTTGATTCATTCATCTGTGTTTTCTTATACTTACTTTTCTCTTATTTGCGACAATTTCCTTCTTTTCCTCTTTACACATAACCTAAACTTCTTTTCCTCCTCAACTTTCGACCTCTTACCTTAATTTGTTTCTGTCTTTGTCCTATTTTACCTTATTTTTA
This sequence comes from Picea engelmannii, assembly GCA_009831015.1. Classification (NCBI taxonomy): domain Eukaryota; kingdom Viridiplantae; phylum Streptophyta; class Pinopsida; order Pinales; family Pinaceae; genus Picea; species Picea engelmannii. The sequence goes on from ML800853.1 coordinate 31,558, forward strand.
TTTATTTTTCTATCTTTTCTTCCTATACACATTATGATACAATTTTAACCTGCACAACTCCTCTAGTGCATGGAAGTATGACCATCCCTATACAATTTCAGTAATGTCCCATTCACTAGTCCTTCCTCGACTTGTCCATCCAATTGCACTAATTGAACAAAACTTGCATTGGTAACATATTTGATCATGTATGGACCTATCCAGTGCATGTTGAACTTTCATGGGTGTTGTAAGAACATTTTTCATAAAGAAATACTAGATCTCATGTCTAGAACTTCTTCTACTTGATGTGTCTATCGTACCATGCCTTTTCTCATTCTTTCTATACTTCTTGATGCAATCCTGTGATAAACCGATATTCCTTTAGTATTAGTAACCGTGACATTATTTCTTCTACTGCGTCAAAATATATAAGGTATATCTTTGTAGTAATGTGTAGACTCGTTACAAGAAATTCCATGGGCATGACTGCTTCTTAACCATTTGATAATCTAAAGGGTGTTTGTCCTGTCAAATTCTTGCATGTAGTTTTGTAGGCCCAAATCAATGCAAGGATCCTTAAATCCCAGTCATATCGCCCTACATTGCACACCTTGGTCAGTGTGTTTTCTAGTATCTTGTTGAAGGCATACACAATTCCATTTTCTTATGGGTGATATGGAGTGCTCTTTCGATGTTGTATCTAGAATACTTATGTTAGTGTTGCAATTGTCTTGTTCAAAAAGTGAGTCCCCTAGTTTCTCATAAGTACTTTAGGACATCCAAACCGTGTAGTTATGTTCTTGAACAATAACTGTGTAGTTGTGTCCCCACTGAAATCTGTAACTAATTCTCCTTCTGCCTATGTGGTCAAGTAGTTCGTCACAATAATTATGTATCTAGCTCCTGTTCTTCTCGCTAGTGAGTTAATTGGTCCAAAAAAATCCACTTCCCATTTGTCAAAATCCTACAAGTTAACTTGTGGATTCTTAGGCATCTCGTACCTTTGTGGTGGTTTTCCTACTCTCTAGCAAACATCACAGCTATGGAAATATTCCTTCATGTCCTTATGGAGGGTAGGAGGAAACCATAACGTTGTGCACAAGATCTTCTATGTTGTATCCTTTCCTACATACCATGCTCCTACAATCCCATCATGTTCTTCTCCTAATATCACAGATCTTTCATGTTCTAGCACACATCATTGTAGTATCCCATCTATGCCTAACTAATATAAGTTTCCTGCAATCAACTGATAATCTACTGCTTTAACCAATAGTTGTTTCTTTTTGACTACTATTATATCGGATGGAGCCAATCCTGTGCTCAAGTATTGGACGATTTCTAAAAAATGGCCGTCTACCATTTGGACTAAAAACAATTGTCCAAATGGTAAGCTATCATCTAGGTTCCATGCATCTTCCACTGTCATTATCCATGACAAATGGTCAAGTTCTGCATCCAGTTTTTGGGCTTCACAATAACTTCAAAATCATACTCCTGGAACAACAATAACCATATGCAGATTCTCCCCCCCAACACTGGATTTTTTACTAGATATCTGAGTGCAGAATGGTTTGTAGAATTCTTGAAGTGGGATCCAAACAAATAATGTCTGAACTTCTACAAGGCATACACCATTTCCAAGCCTTCCCTTTCTGTCGTCGTGTAATTTTTCTTAGCATTCGACAACTTCCTACGAGAAAAATAAATCGGATGATCTAATTCTCCCTCCCTAGGATAGGTTAACATTGCACTGAGCGTTATCTATGATGCATCCACAAGGACGTGAAACTCTTTCCACCAATCCTATAATATCATAATGGGTGCATTTACTAACTTTTGTTTCAATACATCTAGACCCTTCTGAAAGTCTTCGTTCCACTGAAACTTAACTTCTTTCTTCAATAACTTCTCCATTGAGGTTGTAATTTGTGCATAGCCTTTAATAAATTTTTGGTAGTATCCTGTATGACCCAATGTTTTTCTCAACTATTGCATTGATTTAAGTGGTGGAAAATTAACATTTACTACTATCTTGACCAGATCAACTAGCAAACCTTGCTTGCATACCACATGACCTAGCAATATCCCAAATGATGTGTAGAAAATAAATTTATTCAAATTTAATGAATTGTGATATTGTCTACATCTATCAAGAATCCACCTTATAGTTTCTATGTGATATTTCAACATGATAAAGACAATCCAATCATCTAGTTATACTTCAAGAAACTGATGAATAAACTCCTTAAAGGCTACGAAAACCTCTCTAGAAAACATAGCAGGTGCATTTTTTAATCCAAACGATATCACTGTGTATTGGTAGCTTCCCCATTCCATTGCAAATTTCATCTTATTTTTGTCTTCTGGTGCAATCTTTATTTGATGGTATCCTAAAAATCCATCGGTGAACAAGTAGGCCTCCTATCCTCCTATGTTTTCCAATACATCATTCATAAAGGGGGTTGGGAACAGGTCAGGTAAGAAGGATTCATTCAACTTTCTTAATGTTGGATTACTGAGACGGGGGGGGGGTGAATCGGTAATAGAGAAATTTAATCCTTTTTAACCAAAAAATCAAAGTCTTATATCAATGTAGCATTATCATCCAATAGTTGCAGAGTAAATAAACAATGAACAAATGAACAATCATACACATACATAGTACACTAGTGTTTTTACATGGAAACGCAAAGCGGGAGAAAACCACAAGATTCTTTTTCTTATATGCCTTTAAGAATTACATTCATTGGAAGAACCAAATTCCTTTGTTTTCTAGCAGCAACTGGAAGGAGGATCCAACCCTCTAGTTTCTTAGGCTACAACCTGAGGGAAGATCCAACTCCCCAATTCTCTGGCTACAACCAGAAGGAGGCTACAACGCCCTATGTTCTTCGGCTACAACCAGAAGGAGGCTACAACGCCCTATGTTCTTCGGCTACAACCGGAAGGTGGCTACAACCACCTATCCTTGCCCTATCCAACCACCTTGAAATGTAAGTAGAATGATGGAACCACTATCACACTATAACTGTGAGATATACTATTGTAAACCTGTAGCAATAAATATGCACCAAACAAGCGGTACCAATAACCTGAACCATCCATCAACTTATACCATAAACAATTGCATCAATCATGCACCAACTGGTATCAAACAACCTGTAATCATCGTGTACCATAAACAAGTGTATCAACCATGCACCAACCTGTACCTCAACATGTACCATCAACAAGTGCATCAATAATGCATCAAATACACATAAAATATGACTCATCAAGATGTACCAACATCAACAACTATACACCTCATGTATGTGCCAACCCATCAACTACTTGTTTCAAACATGTACCTCAACCATGTACCAAATACATATACCAATATAACCATCAAAATTTATTTATCAATACATCACACTATCCATAATCAAATACAATAAAACATTACATCAAACCATGTGTCACAACCTCACTATTATACAACCTCTATCTATAACATACCTCAACCAAAATCCTTCATCAACTTCATCATCCAATTCTAATTTGTAACTCTGTAATAGACCTGGTGTATATGATCACATCCCTGCAAACCTTCCTTAACTTTAAAAACAAGAGACTAACATTTTATCAAACTTTACTTTAGTCTCACATGACTAATTTTGGATTAGTCAACAACCCTAACTTGCAATAATCATAAATATGTACCTATAATGAATAAAGATCTGAAAATGGTACACAATGTTCTTCAATGTATTTTATGCAATTCCTCCACATTTCACTACTTGGAACCTCTCACAAAAGGAGTTATAGAAAAATGGCATACCTTGTTGAATTCTGGGTTATTCTAGAGATCGAACTTGTAGAGAATTCCCCGCACGAAATATTTGTTGTATAGATATAAAAATGGTACAAAAAATACTGTGGATTGTAATCTAACCAACACATTTGGTCTTACTGAATTCAGATCTGTTATGAAGAAGTTATGACTTTTTTACCCGAAACACATGTTTTAGACTAGTTTTAGGACTAGCCACAAACCCTATTTTCCATGGAGTGTAACTCCAAAAATACAACGACCCACAAACTGAAATTTTTACCATATCTAATTGGATATGTTTCGTCAACGGCCTCCCAATTTCATGGTTGGAATCATTCTATAAAAATCGTTATTGCAAAAATGGTGAGATGACCTGTAAATAACATACCTTAGAAGGCATCATCAAAAGAATTTATCATTCCTTGAATTTTGGCCTTCTTTACAACACCTTCCCTCTGAAATTCAGCTCAGATATCCTTTGGTTACCTCAGTCACTTGTAGATATTCAATATTCTCAAGTGTGATTAAAATGAGAGACCCTTGCCTCTTATTTATAATTTTATGTAGCTTTCTCAATGGGTTACCTTCTAACCATCTTAAGCCATTTTCCTTATTTTAGGGATAACCCACTTCTAACCACTTGTCCACTTAGTAATTTATCCATTAAATTTATTATTTAAATAATAATTTTTTTTAATCCACTTTGACTTACAGTACACTCATCACTTCACTTTAATATTTACCTTCTAAAATCTCTTAAACCACTTTCCTTATTTTAGGGCTAACCCACTTCTAACCACTTGTCCACTTAGTAATTTCTCCATTAACTTTATTANTTAAATAATTTATTTTGTATCCACTTTGACTTATAGTACGCTCATCACTTCACTTTATTATTTAAATAATTTACTCTTTGCAACCACTTTGACTACTTTGACCTTTTGGGGCTTCTAGATGACTCATGAGGGTTCTCCAACTTCACATGGCCATTACTCTCTAACCGTGAGGAGTTATGTGACATTCCACATGCCACCAGAAATGGAATGACATTTACTATCCATATAGAATAGTCCCACCTACAAATATATCAAGACTCATACCATTATCCATCAAACAATATTGGGCCCATTACCTAAACCTTTGTGCTACCGGAATTTATTCAAGGGTTGACATCAATGAAAACCAACCCAATTGATCAACAATATCTCCCTTTGGCATTGATGGAAACACTCTGATGCAATACTAAAGCCATGTAATGTAATATTGAAGTCATATCACTCATGCTCCCCCTGTGACCTTTGCTCCCCCTAGAACCATGCCTCTATGCTCTGCATCTGATAAATCTCTCCCCCTTTGTCATCAATGGAAAAGGTATATTTCCATCTGGGGTTGATCCCCCGAACTTAATTGTCCTTGGGTATTCTGCCCCTGACTGAACTCTTCCTGAAATTGATCTCCCAACCTGAATTGTCCTCTTTATAGTGCTTCCTCATGTAAATCTAATACATATAAGATAAGCATTCAAAAGCATTCATTTTGGAGTAGAAATTACTCTGAGTCTCTTGTGAAGATACTCAAAGGCTTCTCTTGGAAGTGGTTTTCTAAATATATTTGGCACTTTTTCTTTTATGCCCACATATTCAACTCTGATGTTCTTCTCTGAAACATGTTCCTGTAGAAAGTGATACTTAATGGGAATGTGCTTCATCTTGGAGTGCATCACCAGGTTATTTGAGATATTGATGGTGTTTGTATTATCACAATAGATTTGAACGAGCTCATCATACTCAACCTGTATATCTTTCAGATTTAGTTTCATCCATAGAACATGTTTACAACATGTTCTTGATGCAATATACTTTGCCTCAATTGTATATAAGGATATTGATGACTCTTTTTTGCTTAGCCATGATACTAAACACTCACCCAAGTAGAATTTTGCTCCACTAGTGCTTCGTCGGTCATCAATGCAACCTTCCCAATCTGTGTAGGCAGTAAGTGATAGATCCTTTCATTTTGGATACCATAATCCAAACTCTTTTGTTCCTTTGAGATATCTAAAAATCCTCTTCACTGCTAATGCATGTGATTCTTTTGGTGCTGCTTGAAATCGTGCCACATGTCCAACTACATGCATTACATATGGTCTAGATGTTGTCATATATAGTAAGCTACCAATAATTGACATGTATTTCCTCTGGTCTGTAGACTTTGAATCTGTTGGCAAATGTTTTACAGGAAGCATAAGCTTGTCATTGATGGCAAGTACAATAGTAATGATGGGTTGAGTACAACACCGATGATCAACAGGCAAATAGAAGATAAGGCCAGGAAGATCGAATGATCGAAGGAAATGCTAGTAAGTACAACAGTGAAGATGGAAGGATCAGAGTGTGCATCGATGGACAAACAGGAACAACATAGGCTCAGAAATAATTAGAGCAGAGTCAAAATTCTTCCAAGTAAAAGGGATGTGAAATCTTGGAGGAGAAGCGTCGATGATCGTTGGATCCCATCCAAAATTCTCGACTGAACCTGAACCGTCAGATCTGAATAAAGACAAGAAGAGTGCGTAGATATGGAAGATAGATCTCGGGCGTTAGATCTAAGCGTAGGGTCCGACCACCGTTGGATTGAGGAGAACCTGCACGATCCTTAAAGAACAAGGAGAAGCGAAATTGTGACTTAATCTGAGCCGTCATATTGAGGGGTTATGTGGACCGTTGATCCGACTCCCTGTCGGGGTTTCGAGGATCGCGAGTTGAAGTTGTCAAAGGACATTGACAACAAGAATGTCGATTTCGCGATATGTGATATCGCGATGCAATCACAACCTTTGAATAGAGATCAGATCTGGACCGTTGATCATACTCCATAGCAGAGTTTCACGAATCGCGACATGGAGAGGTAAAGAAAACAATGCAGAAATCATGATATGCGATATGGCGATTCAATCGCGGCCGCTAAATAGAGATCAGATCTGGACCATTGATCATACTACATATCGGAGTTTCGCGAATCGCGACATGGAGAGGGAAAGAAAACAATGCAGAAATCGCGATATGCGATATGGCGATTCAATCGCAGTCATTAAATAAAGATCAGACGTGGACCGTTGATCTCAGCTCCATCTCGGAGTTTCGCGGATCGCAACTTGGAGAGTCGAGATGATTCATCTCCAGATCCACGAGATGCGAGATCACGATTTAATCAAGGACCCTTGGATCAAGAGGACACGTGACAAAATATCGTGACTGGAAAGTCAAAGGAACAACGGGATGCAAAATTGCAATTTAATCAAGGACCGTTGGATCAAGAGGATGCGTGGCGAAAGATCAGAGCACCATAAAGCTCCATCTTGGAGTTTCACCTATCGCGACTTGGAGTGACGAGAATCTCCAACGAAGGAACAACGAGATGCGAGATCACGATAAGATCCTGACCGTCAATACACCAAAAGATGTGGACCGTTGATCTGAGTTCCATCTCTGAGTCTCGCCTATCGCGACTTGGAGTGACGAAAATCTCCAACGAAGGAACAGTGAGATGCGAGATCACGATGAGAACAGGACCGTTGATTCACCAAGATCATGAATCGTCGATCAGGGTCAATGAAGATCAAGAGTTCGACTGTCTCAGAGAAGACGAAGAGTCTCAAACTGCCAGAGAGACTGAGGAATCTCAGTATAACATACAATGATGTTGGACACGCGGGGTGAACCACCAGAGAAGCTGAAGAATCACGATGATGATCAGACAGAGCACTCGAGAGGTGGAGGATAACGGCGCGGAGTCAGCATGCAGAGGCATTGCGAACATTGCATGCACAAGGTACATAGAAGCTATAAATACACGGTACAGAGAAGAGATATGGTTGTTGTTGTTGTTGTTCGAGTGGTGGTGTTTGTTGATGTGGAAAGTGATTCATGCATAAAGAAGGAAGATTGTGCAGCAGCTGAATTGTTCTAAAGAGGAACTATGTAGTGAATGGACATGGAGCACAGAGGATAAATCGCAGAAGAACAAACAGCGCAAGTGAGATGTGCAGAAAGGCAGTGTGGCAGAAAGAGCAACGAGATGCAGCAGGACAGTGATAAGTCGGGTAAGCCATTGTTGAACATTATATCACTGTAGTAAGTTTCAGATTCAAAGACTTATATTTTAGGGTGGTTGGGAGGTGCTAGGGAGGACTATTGTCCTCAGAGGTTCAAGTGGGTACTTGAACATAGGGAGTTGGTGCTTCCTTCTAGTTGGTGCTAGAGAAACCAGGGAGTCGGTGCTTCCTTCTAGTTGGTGCTAGAGAAAATAGAGAGTTGGTGCTCTCAGCAAGTTGCAGCTTGCTAAATAGAGGTTGTAGCCTCATTATGAGTTGGTGCTCATATGTATGATAATGTAAAGAATGTAATTAGTACTTATCATATAAAGAAAAAGAGGTTTTTACCCTGTATGGGTTTCCTTGGAAAATATTTGTCTCTGTGTTTCTCATATATGTGACTGATGTTGAATGTGCCTATGTTTATTTCTCTGCATTATTGTGATCATCATTCAATTGTTTCTACAAAGAGTTTTAAAAGAAGCATAATTGTTTAAGCTCAGTAACAACTGATTCACCCCCCCCCTCTCAGTTGTCCAACAATTGGTATCAGAGCCGACCCCTTTTATCTAAGGGTAGATCCTAGAGATTAAACATGTCAAACCATGAAGGAAATTCAACCAATAAGGCCCCTCTATTCAATGGAACAAACTTTTCCTTCTGGAAAGTTAGAATGAGAACCTACATAATGGATTTAGGTGCAGATGTCTGGGATGTGGTAGAGACTGGTTATGTAAAGCCAGTTGTGCTAGCTAATAAGGATGACAAAATAGAATTTAGCTTCAACGCTAAGGCTATGAATGCTATCTTGAGTGAGATTGCAGAAGCAGAATTCATAAAAGTTACGCATCTAGGAACTACCAAAGAAATGTGGGACAAACTCATTAACAGTTATGAAGGTAATGAGAAGGTAAAGGATGCAAAGCTTCAAACCTACAGAAAACAGTTTGAACAGCTGAAGATGAAGGAAGATGAAACTATTGGAAAATACTTTTTGAGAATAGAATAATTGGTAGATGCAATGAAGGCACTTGGTGAAACAATTGGGGAACCCTCTTTAGTTCAGAAAATCTTGAGATCTCTCCCAGATAGGTTCAACCCGAAGGTCTCTGCTATAGAAGAACTTAATGATCTGAAAACCTTGCAGTTTGACCAACTTCTCGGAACATTGACTGCATATGAAATGAGAATAGTTAAAGATAAACCCACCTCCAGAGAAACATCATTTAAAGCAGACAAGAATGAGGATTATGAGCCCGATGAAATTGAAGAAAAATTTGTGAAGAGACTGAAGAAGGGATCAGGAAAATACAAAGGAAAATTGCCCTTCAAATGTTTTAACTGTGGTAGGATAGGTCATTTTGCAAACAAATTTCCCCACAAAGGAAAGGATCAGACTTGTGATGATGAGGAGAAATACAAACACAAAAATTTCTTTAAAGAGAATAACTTTAAGAAGAACAGTCTTTGTGCAAACAATGATGATGATCCTTCAGATGAAGAGGATAATGATTCATCTATTGAAGATAAACTAAATGAATTCACACTTATGGCCAAAGAGAATTATGATAATCAAAGCACAAGCAGTAATGCGGATGATGAAGAAGTTGTGGTTGACATGGAAGGAGAATTGATCAGTGCATTGGAAGAGATTGACAGACTAAGAATCAAGAATAGAAAGAAAAGACAATTGTTAAAACAGTTCGAGAAAGACAGTAAAGAACCTGATGAAGACCTTGTCCTACTAAAAATAGAATTGGAAGAGGCAAATAAAATAGAAGAGATTCTGAAACAGCAACTATCAGAAAAGAAGGTAAGATGTGAATCATTAGAACAAGAAGTAGTGAAAACAAGGAAAGAAATGGAGAAATTTCAAGCCTTGTATAATCATAATTTGTCAAGTATCAAAGCCTCGGAAGGATTAACCACCATTCTAAATCAGCAAAGGAATCCCAAGCTGAAAAATGGTTTGGGGTATGAAGAGGGATCAAGCAGTGGGAAGCTAGGAATTGAAGAACCTATCAAGTTTGTCAAAAGCACAACCAATGACGATAACAAACCTGCAGAAACAAAGGAAGACAATTAGCCACCCAAGACGAGTAAAGAAAAAGGTGCCAGGATTGAATCTGAAGAATGAAGAAACAATGTTCTTTCTATTAAAAGGCATCATCAACAAGAAAGAAATCAATTTGTTCAAAGAAGACAACCATTTTCTAGGTACAAAGAATTTTTCTACAGCTGTTGTTTCTATTGTTCTAACTTCGGTCACAAAGCTGTAAATTGTTCCATAAGACCTAGAAATGAGCACTTAAGATTTCAAAGGAATAAATACTTCCCACAACAAATAATGATACAGTCAGGTAATAATCATTCACATACTGCGAATTGCCAAATTAAGTCTGGACATATACAACAAAGGAGGGAAAGAAATAATCAACAGTCAATAAGTAGGCAACACTGCAACAATAAGTTTGAATTATTGAATAATGAGGTTGAGTGCTACACTTGTCATAACTTTGGACATAAATCTATTGACTGTCGGTTAAGGAACTATGAACTAGATTCGAAATCTCATGTGGAAAATGTCAAGTTTTGGAAGAAGAAGGAAAGTAACAAGTGTGGATTAGTATTATCTGCTCAAAGAAAAATGAAACCTTGGTATATATACATTGGTTTCTCCAAACACATGACGGGAGACAAAGGCAAGTTTCTATCACTAAGTGAAAGTAAATCAAGAACCGTAACCTTTGGAAATGATGCTCCAGGGAAAATAAAAGGAAAAGGGATGGTGAGCTTAAGTAATGGAAAAGGAAAAGCCCAAGATGTTCTACTTGTGGATGGGCTGAAACATAATCTGCTCAGTGTAAGTCAAATGTGTGACAGAGGATGTGAGGTGTTGTTAACATCCAAGGATTGTAAGATATAGTCTGTAAACTCAGGACAGGTAGTGGCCAAAGACATAAGGACAGAAAATAATGTGTATGTGCTAAAAGAAAATAGAGAAGAATGTCATCTAAGAAAACATGATGAAAGTTGGTTATGGCATAGGAAACTTGGACATCTAAACTTTGACCACTTAATCAAACTTAAAAACCTCGAGGCAGTAAAAGATCTTCCGAAAATAGCAAAGCCCCAAAATTCAATATGTAAACCCTGTCAAGTAAGGAAGCAAAAAAGGACGCAGTTTAAGTCCAAGAGCTTCACTTCAACAGAGAAACCACTCCAACTAGTTCATATGGATTTATGTGGACCATCAAGACAGGAAGGCACAGGGAAAGAAAACTACTTCATGTTGGTAATCGATGAT
>ML800853.1:53038-109646 GCA_009831015.1 Picea engelmannii
TAACCCACTTCTAACCACTTGTCCACTTAGTAATTTCTCCATTAACTTTATTATTTAAATAATTTATTTTGTATCCACTTTGACTTATAGTACACTCATCACTTCAATTTATTATTTAAATAATTTCTTCCTTGCAACCACTTTGACTACTTTGACCTTTTGGGGCTTCTAGATGACTCATGAGGGTTCTCCAACTTCACATGGCCATAACTCTCTAATCGTGAGGATTTATGTGATGTTCCACATACCACCGAAAATGACATGACATGTACTATCCATATAGAATAGTCTTACCTGCAAATATATCAAGACTCATACCATTATCCATCCAACAAACTTGAGTCCATTACTCAAACCTTTGTGATACTGGAATTTTCTATTGGACTTTCTTTAAGGGTTGACATCAATGACAACCAACCCAATTAATCAACACTTAAGTCTACACAAATCATAATAAATCACGTTTTCTTATCCTGCACCAATATCAGACTTATCCATTCATATTCTACAATGGGTTCAATTATACCAACTTCTATAATCCGGTCAAGTTATTCTTTCACTTTCTCTTTGTACGTTGGGTTTAATCTATAATGTCTCTATCTTACTAGATTAAAATCTATCTTCAGTAGGATATTCATCTCACCCAATTCTCTAGCTATTCCCTTCATTTCTAAAAATGTGGTTGGAAAAAAATATTGGTATTCGTGCAATAGTTCTGTGATCTTTTCCATGGTCTCATCGTTCCAATAATCCCCAATGTTTGCAAACTTCGATTTCTCCTATGTTCCAATGTTCACTTTTCACACTCTTAAGGGATTCACTTATGTTCTATATTCAAGTATTGGACCTACTACGTCGTGCATCCCTTCAATTTAGTATACTTGTACATTTCTTGGGTCTTCTTCTTCTTTTTCATCCTTGGTAGTGTTATAACATTCCAACAATTCAGTGGTTGTCGCAAACTCTCTGTGTCCGATATATGTAGGTATTATTCCTACTTGTCCTTCTTCCATATAATATTTACCTCTAATGAATTGTAAGACTACATCTACTAAAGGTGACTCAACTTCAAAATTAAATGTTACCTTAAAGTTTCGGATGAGATCCTCTCGGTCTGTCATTCCTCTGCGCACTTCTAGATCTAAATACCAGTTCCTGGGAAATTTCTCCAGTGTATGTATGAACCTATGCATTCATTCCTACTTTGTCACTTGTCTCCAAGTTTTAATACATCATGCTACATGATCCTTCATATCGCTCATGCATATATACTTGGGCATAATATTCTTTGTTCCAAGCCTGATCTACATCATCCTTTTACAATGTTGTCAATCCTCTATCGCTTCCTTATGGGTTTCCCACCATCTTGTTGGGGTCGCTCTCAATGCAACATATAATTCAAATAACCTTTTTTGTTCAGGTATATGCATCTCAAATTCATTGAAAAAATAACTTACCTTTTGGTTGACACTTCATGCAACTGGTGCTTCCATTGTTCAAGCCCTTCCTCTAAGTTTGATGCACAATATATTATGCTTCACCAACTAAGTGCACTATCTGTAGTGGGGTTGACGTAATCATCCTTGCGTGCTATCATATTGTATAAGTTATAAATTTATCTTCTCGTGGGTACCAAATATATTCTTTCCTCCATAGGATCTAATTGTGTAGTGAACTTTAAGCCTCCTCCTTCAAAAATTATTTATCTTTTCTTCAAGTTGATGATGGCCTGATTGTCGAAGGCTCAGTCTTGTCCAAGAAAACATGGGTGTGGCTGATTATTATCCATAATCTTCATGAATTAAAAATCATATTTACTATGCACTCCATCTATGTTCACAAGTAGTCCTACTTGTCTCGCGATCTGTATTATCTTATGCTGGTTAGATAAACTCAACTGGACCATCGACCAAACTAGCTTTGGTTTCCCCATCATATCCCACATATGTCTTGGAAGAAAATTGACATATGATCCTAAGTCTAATATGACATTATCCATGTAATATTATCCTATCTACATACTTAATATGAACTCTTTGTTTTCCCTCTTCTTGCACAAGACTTCATTCACTACTTTTTGTGTCATAGGTACTTCTCTTTCTTGTGTACACTGATCAATCATTATGTGTAATGTATTCAATGTTCTCTCATCCTGCATCAATTCTAAACATATTTTTATAAAGTTTGTTGAAGTGTTAACCTTGTTGATTGGCCTGTCTAGAATAGTGCAATCATAAACCGATGGCGTATTGTACATTGTTGGTGTCATTGATGTTGAAACTATCCATTCAGGTCCTATTATCTCCTTCCTATCTTGTTGATAACTTTCCCTTTATTTCTGTGGATTGAATGTTGGCATGGTCTCAAATCCTTTCCTTATCCATTTTCCACTCCCTTTCCTTTCTTTGTCACATGCAGTTTGGTTCTCGTTCCACCACGCGTAACAACTTATACTCTTAGTTGATCGATGTGTTCTTCAGTGGCTATCATTTGTAGATTCTTGTTTTGATTCTGATGTTGGGTCTAATTTTGGTTATGATTCCCTCTCACCTGCCACTTCGCTATCAGTTGAGGAAATTATTCTGTTGCATGATCCAAGGCTCTATAGTATGTGCATGTCATGCAAGGATTTGGGTAATCTCTTACTAACTGTCTTCATTGATTGCAATTGTAACAAATTATTGGTCCTCTTCCTCCTCAACCAAATCCTTGAACTCCTCAAACTTTGTCGAAATCTCCACATACACCCTAATTAAATCCTCTTGGATTGTTATATTGTGGAATTCCTCCTTCTATTGTGAAATTATATTCTTGGATTATGTACACATATGAAGTGTTCTCTCTCATCAAGTTGAATGTGCAATAATATTTCTCATCGTGTCCTATCGATTTGCAAAAATTATAGAATAAATTTATTTGGGTACTTTGATATTTCTACAGTAAAGGGAAAGTTGTTGGATGATGTCTCTATGTCTTACATATCTCATAGTACCCTGCTCCTCCTAACAGTAGGTTTGGTACTACTGTAGACATACATTGCGCAGAGGATGGACACTCTTCCTTGCTATGGCCTTTTGTTTTGCATGTTATACACCAAACATGTTCACACTTTTCCTTCCCCTCTGTTATCTTTGATAATTGAATTCTTAGTGTAGCCAATCCAATTGTGACTGTACCTACGCCATACCTGCACCATCCCCTACATAATATGTTTCTAGTTTCATTGTGATTTCCAAAGCTTCTGGCTATGAACTGACATTTTTCTGTGTTAACAAATAGTGAATGTGCGACAATAGGCCTACTATATACTATTTGTGGTGTTTCTCATCAGGAATTTGAAAGATTAACTTACCCATTACATGTTTAAATCTCTAGTCGTAGTCCCATATTGTCTTGTTCTATACTTGCTTAATTTCCTTTAGTTCTGTAATATATTGAGATTTGGATTTCGGCTTCCGGGATTCCTTTAACAATGCTTGTCCTATTTCTACCAAATTCCTTGATTTTTTGGTTGATGTAGTTTTCTAAAACTTCATATACCATAGCAGTGCACAACCCGTGAATGTCGTGGCCAACTACGCAATTTTCCCCGCCTCATCCTAGACATTCTTCGCAGTCCATATTGTGTCACATACAAATAAGTGTTTATTAGGGTTATTTGACCCTATTCCATGAAACTTAGGAATCCTCAATGTATGATCTATCCCTACCATTGTACTAGGTGTTCTACTTACCCTTGGTGATGATGACTAACTCTTTTTTGTTGTTTTGTTCCCACTATTCTGACTATTGATCTGACTTCCTCCACTTATTAAAATTGCTCTTGAACAAGTCTTAGTTCCTTATTTAATCCTTAATGATGCACATGGGGTCATGGGTTCGATGCAGATTTTGATCCTAGAGGGACTCCCTTCTTATGTTGGAGAGTGTTGAGGATCTGTTTCTTTCCTTTTCCTTTCTCCGCATTGTGTGATATGAAGTACTGCGTAGGGGTCACTTTCCTAGAATTATTTGTGCTACTCTTCTTTTCCATCCATAGTTTCATTTTTACTGTATCTAAACCTTTTCCCATAGTGAAATACTCCAATCTCTCCTTTTGAGTCAATATCCTCT
Source organism: Picea engelmannii (assembly GCA_009831015.1). Lineage (NCBI taxonomy): Eukaryota > Viridiplantae > Streptophyta > Pinopsida > Pinales > Pinaceae > Picea > Picea engelmannii. Next base: position 57,152 of record ML800853.1, read on the forward strand.
CTCGACATACTCAGTCCATCCGCACCTTACTCATCCTTCCCAATCTTAGACCATCCTCCAATAATCGCCCAATTCCCCTACATGTGCGAAGGTGCTTAGCTTATCATAATCCATCTTCATGACATTATTATCACACAATAACATCTTTAGCCAAGTAGATAATTCTCTAAAGTATATTCCATGTAGACCCTTGAAGAATTTCCTTTCCATGACACTATAATATTGGTTACAATCTAATACAAACTATATAATATCACAACCTAGTATACTACTCAACCAGAAACCTAGTTCGTGTGAAACCTTATTTCTTATGGTATTGAGTTGTCTGATAAGTTTATGGGTCTAGTTTCTTTGGGATTGAGCTTTGTATCTCCCAACGTTCTTCACTAGCCTTTGTAACCATTTTCCATCATTGAACCTAGGTTTTATATTTTGTTCTCTGGAAAAGTATCGCTACTTCATTTCTATCCATTCTTCAATTTCTTCTCTATTTGGCCTCCAAAACATCCCACTCAATTACAGGTCCCAGCCCTGAAAACATAACCATTTGTTGGAGCGCAGGGGGCAGACCCGAGGTAATCATTCAAATACCAACAAAACCCTTAAATATCAAACCTTTCAGTATCACTTATAGAGGAATTGAAGTATCACCTTCAACATCTAGATGGGATGAAAGAACCAAGATTCTGTAGTGATGAGGGGAGTGAGTCATCCTTCATGTCCTTGCTACCATTTATTCATGTGTGCAATTCTCATAATGTAATAGTTACTTTATCATTAAGAATAGTCTATGTGCGACATTATAACATCATATGTGAGCCATACATTAAGCATACATAAAAGATCATAAATTGCAAACACACCATAACACACGTATTTACGTGGTTCACCCAACTTGGGCTACATCCACAATGGTTGGATTATTATCTTATTCATTAATAGTTTTCATACAAATGCGAACTAGGATACAAGATATGAAACAATAACATCATGAAAGCCTTCCTATCCATTATTTTGCAGTGTGAGTTCACTCCTCAATCATACCTCACACTTCTTCCTTTGCTTGATTCCCTTACCCATAAATCACTATGAATTTTTCAGAGGTTGAACACACTATCCCCTTTCCTCCTAAAGAAACCTTTTACATATTTATACATAGAAATAGGGATAATCCCATTATGAAAGTGGACAAACTATCCCCAAAAACCTCGTTACAAAAGTACACAAAGTGTTCCCCAAAACCCAATAGTTTATAACTATTTTTTTCCTTTTTCACATTGCTCTGTCATGCATCCTTTTTTCACGATCTTTGACTCCTTGAAGTCTACTCTCGTCATGCACTTTGATCCATCTTCTAATTTTATTTTACCCTTCAACTTCCTTTTGGCGAATATCACAAAGCTTATCCAAAATGCCTCTCCAACAACATGGCAAGGAAAGGCATGGAAAGCATGGCATGGCAACGCAAGGCAAGGCATGGATCAATAAGGCCTTGAAGTTATGTTGTTTTCCATGCATATAAAATAAATTATGGATCAATAGTATAATGAGACTACACCATATGGATGGAATATAAACCTATTTAGTGACATTCATTTCTATGTAAATCCTATTAATTATGATAATCCATGTTTCACAACTATAAATATACCTTAGATCCATGTTTCAGGTTTTGTGGATGATTTTATGGTTAGGAATTCATGTATGATCATTGATTTACCTAGTAAGTCCTCTTTCTAAGTCATTGATGGTTGTTTATTGAATGTATTAAATAATTTTTTTATCAAAGTGGTGATATTGCATGTTATCTTGTATTCTTCTTGAATTAACCATGTTTTGAAACCCTCAATTTCATGGTTAGATTAGGACTTACCCTCAATTTCTAGCCTTTCTAGCTTGATGTCTAAGGTTTAATTGTCATATTTCACCCTTAGAATACACCTTGACATGTTTTAGTACATTTATGTCATAGTTTTCAACCCTTTAGGGCATAATTCCTTCAATATTTTAGGTTTGTTATGTGCCATCTTCCATTTCAACGAGCATTTGTTATCTAAACCCTATTTTAGGCTTGCATTTTCAGCTCCATTTCATTGCATGATTATTTGTTTCAAGGGTTGTTATATTTTTCTTGTTGAAACTTATCATTGTGACAAGGGAAAAAATCTCTACGACCAAGGGGTAAACCACAATAGACAAGTATGACTGCAGAAATCAACTCGATTCCATTGTATGATATACAAACTAATGTGCAATATACGAAAGAGTCCTACTTCGATCCAACCTTTGATGATGTTCCACCGTTGAGAACTTTGACCCAAATATTTATACCTGCAATAAGTTCCCAACAAACAAGAAAAGAAAGTATATAGTGATAATGTAAAGGGGTTAGCACATCAGATAGCATAACCCATTAATAAACATTACAAACATTCCCATCGATAATAATCATATATTTGCACGATACCAATAGGACGGGAAATGAGCATTTCTATTAACAATTGATCAACGAAAGTGTCAACATTACAGACTTCTGTGTCGGAACGGTTCGAAACCAAGGAACCAATTTCCTTCCAACTGGGCCTCCACCACTTCAATCCTCCACCAAAGGCAAGCTCAAAGGAGAGAGACATTGAGGTTCTCTCGACAATAGGGAAAGATCTTGGGGGCTAAACATTGTGTTCAGACTTGAGGGACAAAGGGATGCAGACTCAATATGAAGTAATTTCTCCAGAGTAACTTTGCTCTCAAATTTGAATGCTTTATAATATTTTCCATAGATCAAAATTGTGCTCTTATAGCCTTCAAAATGTAGCTGAAGGGTCGATTCGAAACATTTCTAGTATATGGAAGGCCAAGGATCATAGATCTCTTGTCGTGACATGGAAGCCTGACTCCATTTTTGTATTTTCTTGCACAAATCCCTATGTACATGGGTTGTAGTGGAGCGCGTATATGTGGGAAAATGTTTATTTTTATCTCTGGATTTACCAAAAAGGGATGATAAGTCTCCATAGGGAAATGGAAAAAGGCCCTCTCTGCAATATAGCAATGGTGAGGAAATGTTTTCTATAATAGATTCCCCCTAATGTGTGAGACCAGAGGAGTATCTGTGATGGCCGAAATACATTATAAATAACCCAGGAGTGGAGTGGTAGAGAACCAGCTAGATGAAATCGATGGCTCATTACATTCTTTACTGACTTTCCATACATGGCTTCCAAGAATACAATGCAGATCCATGCAGAAAATATACCAAATAAGTGTTTGTGGCCATGAATAGGAAAATACAATTGTGGTTATATGCCAAAAGTTGTCAAAGTCACGAACAAGGCCTAGTGAAACCAGTCTCAAAATCAATCTGAACTTATCTGTATACCATGGAGTACAATCCGATCTCCCATGATAAATAATTTCGAATAGGTGTTGGTCCAATGAAAGGGAAGCAACAGCTCAGGAAAGCTGCGACCACATAGTGATGTCTTCAATTCTTCTACACTATCTGCCAAGGGTGAAAGTCTACATCATGTGAATAAAGGAGTTGAGGTCGAACATAATGAGACATCATTTGATTACCGGTCATTGAGGTATACCGTTAACAAACACGAGACAACCTACCAGTAATGAAAATGGGTATCAAGGCACCAAGTACATTCCTACAAGTGTAAATAAAGGAGTCGATGTCGAACACTTGAGAAATCCATTGATCAAGAGACATTGATGTATTCCCATCTATCAATGGCGAGAGATCCTACTGCTAATGAATACAAGCCTCAAGGTACTCATAAAACATTAGGTCTCATATCCAAATAAATGAGTTGAAGTCGATGGAAAGAGACTTGTTGAAAGGAGATCATTAAAGCATCTCTCATCATTCAACATGAGGAACAAAGCAGGAGCTTCATGATTTTGGTGGAGATCGGACGAAGAACATGTTCACGAACCAATGACCCTGTGCGTCTTTTGCGTGTATCAAATGTAAGAAATACATGAAAAAAACCCTCTAAATAGAAGCCAATGATGAAAATTGTTGACAAAGGCGAGGAAACCACAAATAAAGCAAATGTAATCCAAGAAACTGCATGAATCCCAAAGTGTGAATAGATGTCTTATCGTCAAACACAAGGGAAACCACCCAGTCAACAACCAATGATGAAATGTTGATTGTTGGGTTCAAGGTAACCTACCAATGATGCAAGTAGGGCGAGGGTGCATGATAAGACCATAGTATCATGTGATTCTGAGACAAATTGAGGGTATGGTCATCATGAAAAGTCAAGATTTATGAGGAGTGGCTGACGCAGGTTGTGAGACTTCCTTTGAACAAGAGCATGAGACATATGGTGGACTCTGACAGCATAGACTTAATGATGTGACTATTAGATTAAGGAGGCATCAATAACTTTCTCTATAGGGACTAGAAGAGTAACCAGTTGGTAGAGAAAACTCTGTAATGAGATCAACTTCCTAAGGCCATGCTAAACCCAAAATTATGATGACACAAGGACTCAATAATTTTGTGCTATGTTCAAAGGCGACACGACTGCTTCCAATTATAATATAGTACTCCCTTCCCACCTGTCTTTTTTTGTTTTTTCATAACAAATGAATGCTATGATACAGAGGAGGAAACGAGTGTCGCAAGTAAGCAAAATTAGTTCTAGCAGTGGAACTTACCTATGCTTAATGCAAGGAAATGCATGCGGGAGATGGACGCTCGGGGTGATGTTTCCTCCAGGGTATAGGGTGTCAAATTGAGAAGGATATAAACAAGGCTCTACTTGGTTGAGGATGCAAAACTGCTTAGGCAATGGTTTATAATGTAAAGCGAGAACCGGCTAAAGGCTCAATACTGCAAGTGAGGGCATGAGATGCAATCACAACTTAACACCAAAAAATATCCTTTTTTATGTCTTTTAGTCTATTTGGTGTGAAAAAAGGGTAAAATTGTGCCAAATAGACATCTTTTCAAATCCAATTTATGAGTGTGAAAAAGACAAGTTCACTCGACAATCTTTTCCATTTTTGATAATGAGTCGAAAAAGAGCTTAACTAAGACTCATGACCTTTCAAATCTAGTTTAATGGGTGTGAAAGGAACAAATCACCCGACAAACTTTTCGGTTTTTAGACGAGTCGAAAAAGAGGATAACTAAGACTCATCTTTGGGAGTCCACGGGGAATAAGGCCGCATGTGCATGAATGAGAAATGAGGTTCATTATAAATTCATGTATCAAGTTATAATGGACTTCTGAGCCTAAGGAAAAACTTGACATGGGCACCAAATGACAAAGGGGATATAATTGGGCACCCATGTTTAGTAAGTCTCTACCATTTATTAGTGACACTACTTATAATAGACGAAAGGTTTTGTGTCACAACAAATGGGTTCGTACCTAAGGCGTAAAAAAGGTGGTAGTCAAAGGATAATGAAAAAATGCACGATGGAGTGGATACCTATTCTATATGCTAGGTTATGAAAATACTTTCCCGAGGTGACGAACGACCAATCATGGCGTTGAAATCAAGAAGAAAATTGAGTCAAAACTACAACAAACCAGCTCAAAACCACACTTGAATTAGTCGATTAGGTTAAAAAATAGCATGAAACTATATAAAGTGGGTAAAAATAGCTTATAAATAGTAATAAAATAAAAAATTACTGTATCATTTTGATTTTTACCCAAATAGTGCAATTTGGACCAAAAATACCTCCAAGATTCAAACGCCAATTGCAGGAGCATCGGGAAACGAAATCACGAACCATCTAGATCAGGTAATTCTTCATCTCATCTTCTTCAAATTCAGTGGATTACATTTTTGAATTATGTTCCAATTTTTTAGTTTTTGTGGGCGTAAATTAGGATTTTCAGTGTACGCAAGTCTCCTTTGTTAAGGTCATGTGTCTGATGAGGTATACGCCCTTGTTGGAACCATGGGGAGCATGTATCAAGCACTACATGTGAATGTGTGCAAAGAAGGCCGCATATAGGTACGCAAATGGCCAAAAAAGGGTTTCTAACTCAAAAAATTGATTTGTTTTTGCAGGATGGTCCTAGAATGGAGAGAGTGAGAGAATGAGGAGGTGGATGCAGTTGTTGAACCAAATAAAATGGCTCAAGTGGCTCTAAAAAGATGTGGTTTGTACAAATTTTGGGCTCTTAAAGGAATGAGGGCCCAAGTAAGGTTATTGGAGATGTTGGTGGGTTACTGGGACCCTAATAGCAAAATGTTTATCCTCGATGGACAACCACTAAGGATCAAAGTAGAGGACATCTACTTCTTGACTGGTATATCACGTCGAGGGGAGGTTGTGAACCTCAAGTCACGCGGAGCAGGGAGTGGGATGAAGATAGAAGAGTATATCGATGCCCACTATACAGCAGGGACTACCAAGGTGGGAAGTCAAGTCCCCATCCAGGAAATAAGTAATATCAGTTTGAAGATCATAGTGCTTGTGCTTACCAGGATCATAGGTTCGGCCTCGTTGCATCAAGTAAGGTTATTGGAGATGTTGGTGGGTTACTGGGACCCTGATAGCGAAATATTTATCCTCGATGGACAACCACTGAGGATCGAAGTAGAGGACATCTACTTCTTGACTGGTATATCACGCCGAGGGGAGGTTGTGAACCTCAACTCACATGGAGCAGGGAGTGGGATGAATATCGAAGAGTATATTTATGCCCACTATACAGCAGGGACTACCAAGGTCGGAAGTCAAGTCCCCATCTAGGCAATAAGTAATATCAGTTTGAATATCATAGTGCTCGTGCTTACCAGGATCATAGGTTCGGCCTCATTGCATAAAGCATCGAGACTGCTTATGTTTTACGCAGTAGAGTGTGCTATACCCACTGTCTATGATTGGTGTTCCTCATTTCTCACCAATATGAAAGGTCAGTTGACAGAGTGTAAACAAGGGAGTAAGAGAAACATAGGGTTTGCCTCTATTCTTTGTAGCTTCTTTTTTGAGTGGGTTCTAGGTCTGGGACCTAGAGTGGAGGTTCTTCCTAGAGGACCATGTGATCCAGCCATGGTACAGTGGATCTAGGTCATGAGACGGCAGGGGGGAGCTAGGGTGACCACACCCTACAACGATGATTTTTTCTTCTAGTGGCAGTGGAAGATCATTGCGCTGGATGACTATCCCTATGCGGGGATTGATTTCTGAGGAGATCCTGATATGCCACTTCCACCAGGGGCCGCCTATGGTGATATAGGTAACAAATTTTTAAATATTTCATTTTTTTTTTGTATTTAAGGAACAAAAATGTTTTTGGAATGGTGTTTGAGTATTAACTACACACTTGTGTAATCGCAGACGTGGGTCCATGACGACCAGAGGGATTCCTATGACATAGACAGAGAAACCATGGAGACGAGGCGATGGGAGGAGAAGCGGAGAGAGTCCTACAAAACATGCAGTGAAACTTGGCTCGTTTGACACAGAGGATTCCTATGGTTCAGGTAGAGGATCTACCTAAAGCCATGCAGTGAAAGGTGGTTGGTGTACCTAGAGCATGGGTACGACTCTTTCGACCTCTCACAAACATCGTGGTTTTCTACCATGACACACATCCGCTGCTACAGGTGTAGATGTCATGATATATGTATACCGGTTGTATATGTGTATTGAGGCTTTTAGCCCCAATTTTGTAATATAAACACCATATTTTAAAATATATAAAAAAGGATCTTCGACTTTGATTATATCTTACAATCTGTACATTGATTTAATGGTTTTTTTTTCTTTATTAATGTGACAAATGCCAATCTAAAACGTTGTTAGAATATGCATCGAATACATGATTAGAACTCCTAGGAATGTGATAATATGTAATAAAATCAAATTATCATTCTAAGAGACGTACCCATAGGAATCGATAGAGTAAAGTAGGATCACACACATGGTAAAACTGTTCAACTGACATACTACTAATCGGGAATCCAGGCGAACTTCTAAAGAGCGACTGTCATGCGAGATAGCATTGTGCAAAAGTTCTATGACGATGCTATATCTAGCCAAATTGTCCGTGGATGGCCCTAGGCATGCGCCACTTGAAGACACTAGTAGAACCTCGGGTGAGTAAACTACCCAAGCGGTGGAAGCCAAGTTCTGCGTATGACGACTGACTCTTTCTGCAAATCCTAGGTAGACCAAAGACTCAGTTGACATCTTCCAACAAAGGGAAAAATCGATAAGCAAGCTAAGGACAAAAGAAAAGGATGAAAGAGATTTATATACACTAAATTTACACTAGTATACAAAGATTTCTGCCCAAGCCAAGTGCTCAAGCATAGTACCTTTTCAAGTAGATCCCATTTCTGGGCTCGACCAACTTATTCCCTTCGTGAAATTCTAATTCATAGGCTCCTTTTTATAGGACACGTTTCACGATGTAAGGAAAGTGCCACATGGGTTTAAACTTGCCTGACCCTAGTAGTTCTTTGTATTGATCATAAAAGAGGACCAAGTCACCCTTGACATACAATCGGGGACAAACAAACTTTTCGTATTGAACCTTGACACGCTTCTTTTTTTCCTCGATCGTCGTAAAGGCGTCTCGACACTCCTCGTCAAGACTCTCTAGGTGCACAAGGTGTTTCTCTAAATCTGAAGTGTCAGGTAGGAGCTCGACTTCCAGCTTGAGAGAATGGATTTCACATTCAACAAGAAGGATCAACTCCACACCGTGCACTAACTGAAAAGGGGAAAAACCGGTGGCAATCTTAACCGAGGTTCGGTATGGCCAAAGCACAGGATATAGCATGATGTTCCAATTGGAATTACTCTGACTGACATATTTTTTCAAAATGGTCTTGAGAGACTTGTTGACGGCCTCTACTTGCCCATTTTCCTGGGGGTAGTAAGGGGATGAATAACCATGTCTAAACCCCAGCTTAGATGTTATTTCTACCATCATTTCATTCTGAAAGTGACTGCCATGATCAGTGACAATCTCACTCGGGATACCGAACCAGGTGAAAATTTGGTTGAACATGAAGAAGATTGCAGTCTTCCCATTGGATTTTATGGTAGGCATGGCCTTGGCCCACTTAGTAAAGTAGTTTACAGCCACAATAATGTGTTGATTCCCCCCAGCCGAAGTTGGGTTGAAATCGACAAAATCTACCCCCCAATTGGTGAAGGGACCGACAGTGATGACTCGGTGAAGAGGGCCTGGATGCGAGTGCATTTTTTGAGTGAACACCTAGCAGGGGTGACACTTTTTAACCACTTCAATACAATATTTAAAGGTAGTGGGCCAGAAATAACTGGCTCACAGGATTTTTTGGGTTGTCACAAGCTCGAATAGGTGACCACCACAAGCCCCTTTGTGGAAATCGTTTAGGACTGACTCAGCTTCCTCGTGAGTTAAGAAATGATGCAAGATATTATCTACTCCTTGGAAATACAAAGTGTTTATGATGATGGTATACTTTTTGGCTTGGTATCTAACAAATCACCAATCATCTCACGAGAGATGTTGAGAGAACTTTAAGGTTTGAATATATAAAACAATGTCTCCATACTAGGGATCAGATGAGGAGACAAGGAAAATGTGTTCATCTGCAAACGAATCAACATGGATAACATCCTCATCTAATCGTGGAAAATCGGATATTAATTCTGCAAAAACTAGTGATTTCTTGGACTTGGCTGAAGTGAAGTCGAGATCAAATTCTTGTAAGATGACAATCCATTTATTATATTTTCGCCCGATGATACGTCTAGTAAGGACGTATTGAAACGGATTGACATCGACCACCAACATAGTATTGCAAAGTAATATATAGTGACGTAAGCGTTGGACTGCATGAACGGAAGCTAAAGCTAGCTTGTCAATGTGAGAGTAATTAAGCTCAGGACCAACTAAATTTCGATCGATATATTAGATGAAGTGCTCATGGAGCTCATCATCCTCCTGAACTAGAACCATACCAATCGTCTCTACATATGTGGAAATATACAGTAGGTAATCTCTACTGTAATCAGGATATTTCAATAGAGGGGCCGATACAAAGGCTTTCTTCAAAATGTTGAAAGACTCTTGAGCTTGCCCATCCCAAATAAAGGGGGTGTCTTTCTTCAAGAGGTGAATGAAACCCTCAGTAATATTGGCATAATTCACTATGAATCGATGTAGAAAGTTAGATTTTCCCTATAAACCTTGAAGCTGTCTAATTGTGCACGGGGGAGGCAACTGAAGTATTTCCTCAACCTTAAGAGGATCTACCATGATCCCAGTCTCAAAACTAAAAATCCTAAGAGACGACCAGACTTAACGCAAAAGATGATTTTATGATGGTTTATCCAGATTCTATAGTAACAACATCTTTCAAAAACTAGCTGAAGGTGTATAACATGATCCACTCTCTTGCGAGAGTGAGCAGCAAGATCATCCAGGTAGGCTTCAACTATGTACTTGAGATCATGAAAAGCGAAAGTCATGGCATGCTGGAAGGTTGCTCCAGCGTTTTTATGGCCGAAAGGAATTTTCCGGTATGCAAAAGTACCCCAAGGACATATAAATGTCGTCTTGTGTTGGTCCTTAGGTTTGATCTGGATTTGGTTATAGCCTAAAAATCTGTCCATAAAAGAAAATATTTTGTTTCCCTCACAGTCATCAAGAATATGATCAATGAAAGGCATGGGGAAGTTATCTTTAGGACAAGCCTTGTTCAGGTCACGAAAGTCCATACACACACGGATGGTTCCTTGCTTTTTATTTACAGGAATGGGATTGGATACCTATTCGGTCAAGGGAATCGAGTAGATGAAGTCGACGTTAAGCAACTTCTCCACCTCTGCCTTAATAGAAGGGGCCTTCCTAGGATTCACAGCTCTAAGACGTTGTCGAACAGGTTTAGCATCTGGGTAATTTCTAATCTCATGTTCAAAAATTCGAGGTTCAATCCCTAGCATCTCTTCGTATGACCAAGCAAATACATCTCAAAATTATTTGAAGAGATCAGTGTAGATCATAATTTCTTCTGGTGAACAATCGGCACCTATATTTACGTTCTCAATATTGCCAGGGGTACAAGAGATATCGATTGAGGTCGTATGAGAAATACTCGTCATATTTCCTTCGGTATAAATGTCATGCATATCAAGTGGAACTATGGCGTGACCGACTATCTCACTCAAGGTGGACCAAAAGTCATCTTTATCGATTCTTTCAAGACTTGGGAGAAAATAGGATCGATGATGCATGTCATACCAAGGTCTCTCGGAACCATTCATGGCTTCGAGGATGGCCTCGTCTGAAGGAAAATTCTCATCTAGGCAATCATGCGAAAAAGATAACGAGGTGGCCCATACATTCCTAATAACAGGATCCTCCTCATCTGTCTGCGAGGTAACAAGATCAAGATCAACGGAAAAGTTAAGAACAAATTGATATGAAATCTCCGTTGTCGATAGTGGCATAGCCATGCCAGCATGAAACTGTCCTTCACACAATGAAGTCGGAGAAGTTAGGGTCCATGGATCACTAAAATAGGAAGTGTGGAAAGGAATGGACCTCCCTGCAGAAGCGGGCTTATTAGACATGGAGTAAACATGGTGAATCGGTGCCGAGAAGTCAAAAGTACCCATGAGGGAAGAAAACATTCCCACATCGATATTCTCAGTCGTCGGTTGAGAATTGTCGATCACATGGATCGACGGTCCAACAGATGTGTTAGGACTAGAGTACGCAAAATATAATTGGTCGATAGTCACGATAACCCCTTGATGAGTAAAACAAAGTACACGAAAGAATAACGATACGACAACGACCATAGCATAGGTCCAATTGTGACCTAGTAATAGGTTATAATCAAGAGGTGCATCAACTACCTCTACTTCCACCTCTACCGTATTCCCACCTAACTGGACTGGAAAGGTGGGGAGAATACCATGAGGGTGGAAGGAATGAGTGTCAAATGCAGTCAACATCTTCAACGACTTGGAAAGGGCCGGAGAACTGAGAGCTTTCCAACAGACTAGGGACATCATGAAGGTGGAAACACCTGTTGGTTGTGGAGCCTGATTATCTTCCTGATTCAGAGGTCCTTGCTTTTAGTCGTGTTTATACCCCATGAAGTATTTACACCCTAGAAGTATGTACACTCTTCCATGCGGGGGAGTGCAGAGGGGGGGTACCCCCTCTGCGGGGTCCATCCCCCCGGCTGGGGGCAAGCGGGCCCCCAGCGAGGGTTCGGGGGCGAAGCCCCCGAAGCAAAAATTGCCTTGTAAAAGTATATTGTAATTTCATTGTAAATCTGGACCGTTCATTATAAGGTCGCAGATCTAACAGTAGAGATTATGTTAGGGATTTTTCCCTAGAAGGAAACCCTCTTTTATGAGGGAAATGCATTGCGGCTATGGATGATGGTGAATATTGTATTCTGAGAGAGAGGAGACTATGAGAGAAAGAAGAGGAAGTTACAACGGGTTTTTCTGTAGGTTGTATCCCTTCATTTGCTGGATAATAATAAAGGAAGGACCTGGCAATTTCTATGGTGGACGTAGCCCACACTGGGTGAACCACGTAAATCTGTGTCTCTCTTGTATTGTGTGTTTTCTGTGTTTTTTTTATGCATTTGTTTTATTTTATTGCTCCGCGGTCCTGTTTTTTCTAACAACACCTTCATCAACGACTGCTCATTTGATAGTATACTTAGATTACTCCCCGTGGATTTGGAAAGCCACATGGTAGGGTAAGTGAGGCTTCACATCTGTGACGTCAAACTTGATAACTTTCGAGCCACTAGGTTCTAGAGTTCCTAAGGCAGAGAGTAAGGCATTACTCTATGATGGACACGTCTGGAGTACCTCCAAATCCAACATCACACAAGGGGTTTGGCTCAGATCCTCAACAATAGAGTAGTTCTGGACGGCTCGAGCATTAGGTTTGTGGGTAGAGAGATTAAGTACTCCTTTCAGAATACGAGGTGGTGGCTCTAGTTTCTCAACCTGTAAGCTCGTCTCCGAAGGGGGAGGAGGAGCTTCTAGACTGGTACTAGATTTTGAAGATCTATAATCTCGAGAGTGGGTGGCTATATCAATTTTTGCGTCCACCATATTGATACAAACATGGTCGCCATCTTGCAATGATGGGTTTTGACTTCCACCAGATGCATTTCCAGCATTCAAAGAGATAGAGGCTAAGTGTTGGTTGTGTGGGAATGGATTCATCAGCAGTAGATTTAAAAGCCTCGCAGTCTCCACGAGTTTGGGGCATAAATGTGTAAGTTGGTCATTGGTACAAAGTTTACAAGGAAAATTCACTTTACGTTTCTCTTTCTTGGCCTCTCCATCATTGTCATTCTATTTCCCATTATTATCCTTGTCCTTGGGTTTATTATTATTCTTTCCACCCTTGCGATTGTTTCGACCTTTCCTTTTTTTCCCATCTGGTTGTTGGTCACCATTTGGGTTCTTCGACGATTGCACAAAATGTACATCCACCGATTGGGTGGGTTTGGAGGATGCAGATGAAGCTGATCCTCTGACAGAATTCGTTTTCGAGTCTGTGGAATTTACATTGGCGGACCCTACAATGCCATTGACATGAGGTATGATATTTTGTCTAGGATCGTGATTTGGCCACGGTGCATCTGGAATAAGGTGATATAACATTCCAGACTGAGCGTATATCAAAACGAGTTGTTGGACTCTAAAAATAGATTCTTCCTCGTTGAACACCCTGGAAGTAGCAACGTCCTTCGATATAGGAGCGTGCAAAGACTTTAGGAACCATTCTAGAAGAAAGGCTAGGGTTATAGGAGTCTTAATCAATCGGCTTCATCTATGCCATTCCTGGATATGGTCGAAGATGTGAGTGTCGGTACCCTAGCGTAGATTCGAAAACAATTCAAGGCCAACATCGTAACAAATGGGCAATTGAAAGTGGTTGAGAAAGGATAACACCAACTGATGGAATGACCCATATGTCCCCCTAGGTAGCTCAATATACCATTGCGACGCAACTCCAATGAGAGTGCATTGAAACAATCGTAATCTAATAGAATCATGGTTCAGAGAATTCGATGAGCACCAAAGGTGAAAATTAGTGACGTGATCACCAAGGTCCTCTCCATTCTTATTTTCAAACTTTGGAATGTCTGACAAAATTTTGGTAGGGATAGGGGGCCATGTGGGATGATGACTCACCGGGTCATTCATTAACTTAGACAAGTCTGACAGATTAAGCATGGCCAGAAAAGGGAGACGGGGTTGCGACATTTGGCCCCACCCTCCCGCAAAATATTGTGCATTAGGAACTGCATTCCATCCAGGATTCTGGTAAGGACAAAAACCCTATCCGGAATTATAAGGACCTCCTCCGGGCTGATTCGTATAAGATGGGTTGGGCATCATTCCAGCAGGAATGTTCTGATAAGGATTATAAAAATTTCCCCCAGCTAGATTAGATCAGAGCTGAGGGTTTTGAAAAATTCCCCCAATCGGATTGGATCTGTGTTGGGGGTTGCCCAAAGTGTAAGACTGACCTCCTCCAAGAGGATTGAAGTGGATTCGTCATGCCAAAAGTATTGGTCGGAATCAACACCGAGGAGGTAGGGATGTAAGGCGTAACTTGTCCACTAGCTGGATTGTTCCATCTAGTTGTAGAAGGATTAGACCCAGGGTTAAGAAAAGGGACACTTCCTAAATTAGGATTTGTTTGGGGGATATGAGAACCACCAAATGGAAAAGGAGTGTAAAGAGGTCTAGTGCCCCCAGTTCTAAGGCTAGCGTTGGGGCCAACAGCTGGGATGGTAGTTGAAAACTGCGACATGAAGTTAGGCATACCATAATAAAATGGAATAGAATCCATAGGGATGGACTGAACATTGTAATCTGGCGAGTGAACGAAACCCCCAAAAGGGTTTGAGGCAAGAGATGAAGCATTAACTATAGGCCGAGCCATAGTACTAGTATAAGCCTCTGCCATTGCAACTGTAGCAGTTGCAGGAGTCGAAGGGGTGACATTAACTATAGTGGGTATGGGATTCTAAGAACTCCTAGTGTTCTGAATACTAGACTCAATACTCATCCTTATGGAACCACAAGTCTGAAAGGTGGATGTGTGTGTACCACTTCTACAAACTCTATGCCTTTTAGAAGGAAAGAACCCAAAATCCAGTGGTAACTGTAGCAACCGATGGGACCGGTGGGGAAGCTAGTCTGACTCCATGACGAATTATGACTCTACAAAATACAAATATATCCTAAGGCCAACTAATAGTCAAAGAGCATACCAAAAATTCAAATGGCCAACATGCATGCAAATGGGATAAAGTGGATGAGTGGTCTCCCTTGCTAAAGAAGGTATGCCTCGTCCAAGAGAGACTTGAGACTCCCTGCTAAAGTTTGGAGGTAACATAATCAGTTATAGGAGCCCTTGTGGGATTAACAACCAGTCGGTCAGATCCCCCTGGAGAGGTAATCCTCCATAAAGGTTGTGTGGTGTCTGACCCCTATTTGACCCAGGGTACAAACAGAATAACCCCTGCAAGTAACCTATGAGATACCTAAGTCAAGAAACTAATAAACCACTGTATAATCGATGCACAGGTGAGAAATTGTAAGTTTGGATCACCGTATGGGTAGGGTAGTAAATCCAGAAACCTTGAAAGAACTGCCTCTCATAGAGGTATGGGTACTAGCAAGATCCCCAAATACGAATAAATCCGCAAAAATATCTTTGACGCTAGGCGAGTATCCAAGGGTTATCCCTTCAACTAACTTTGCGCAACCTCGTGATTAACTACGGTGTGAGCAGAGCCTCTTGATATTACCAATTATACAATGGACTTATCAACTCCCTGTCTCAGACACACATGTTGATTTAATTGCCTTGGAGAAGTTTACTCACAAAATCCTATTCCAAGGCACTAAATCCTAGACTAGTTTGTGCACCCTAAAAATAAAATCGTGACTAATCAATTTTAGTTTAAAGCGTAAATTTTATTGGCCGTGATTACTCAAAAGGATATGGAAGCGAAACTCATGATGTTATGACTCTGCAAAATATAAATATGAATATAATGAAAAGTCTACCTTTAACCTTTCAATGAATGATATGTTAATAAAAACAATGCAATTTTCAATTTCAACTCTTCAATTCAGAAGTAAAATGAAATCTTTTGCTAAATGTACTAATCTAAGGATAAAGGTTTAAAGACAAAAATGTTAACCAATGAAAAATGCCTATTTTTTTGTATTTTCAATATATCAGAAAGTAAATGCATGGACTGAGAAGCAACTTGATATAAAAATTCTACTATGTATAAACGAAATAACTGAAGATGAATACCAAGCAGCCAAGACAACAGCTCGGGGTTCAAGGAAAAATAAAAAATTTAAAAATAATGAGAAATACTACGCCCATAAATTCAACTCCCAATAGTATTCCTGTGAACCCAGAGAATCTCAATAGGCACTACAGAGAACTAAGAAGGCTCAACAAACATCAAAACTCACCCAACAGTCACTAAACCAAGCAAACAAGCAAGGGAAAGTGGTATACGCAACTATTCAGGAGAATAGTGTGTATATACACAGCTTGCAGAGAGGCAAAATGCATGTGTATGCGACTGTCAAGGCAAAAGGAGTGTACAGGCTTTAAAACAAGGCCAGGCAAAAGCAAAAAGGCTGAAAACTCAAACTCAGAGTGAACAAAATCTGTCAAGCAGTGATACGACAAGAAACACAAAGGAAAAAGAGCAATGTAAGAAGAAAATGTACTTCAACCCTTAGAAGGAAGATCACTCCCCAGTGGAGTCGCCATTTCTGTTACAAGGGAAAAACTTTGTATGGCCAAGGGTAAACCACAACAGACAAGTATGACTGCAGAAATCAACTCGATTCCATTGTATGCTATATGAACTAATGTGCAATATAAGAAAGAGGCCTACCTCGATCCAACGTTTGATGATGTTCCACCATTGAGCACTTCGACCCAAAGCTTTATACCTGCAATAAGTTCTCAACAAATAAGAAAAGAAATTATATAGTCATAATGTAAAGGGGTTAGCACATCAGATAACATAATCCATTAATAAACATTACAAACATGCCCATGGATAATAATCATATCTTTTCATGATACCAATACGATGGGAAAGGAGTATTTCTATTAATAATTGATCAACATAAGTGTCAACATTACAGACTTTCGTTTCGGCACGGTTCGAAACCAAGGAACCAAGTTCCTTCCAACTGGGCCTCCACCACTTCAATCCTCCACCAAAGGCAAGCTCAAAGGAGAGAGACAATGAGGTTATCGTGACAATAGGGAAAGAGCTTGGGGGATGAACATTGTTTTCAGACTTGAGGGACAAAGGGATGCAAACTCAATATGAAGTAATTTCTCCAGAGTAACTTTTCTCTCAAAGTTGAATGCTTTCTCCTCTTTTCCATAGCTCAAAATTGTGCTCTTATGTCCTTCAAAATGCAACTGAAGGGTCGAGTCGAAACATTTTCAGTATATGGAAGGCCAAGGATCATAGATATCTTGTCGTGACATGGAAACCCGACTCCATTTTTGTATTTTCTAGCACAAATCCCAATGTATGTGGGATGTAGTGGAACAACCTGTGTATACGCTTGATGTATAGTTGATAGGGCATGTATATGTGGGAAATTTTTTATTTCTAGCTCTGCATTTATCAAAAAGGGATGATAAGTCTGCATAGGGAAATGGGAAAAGGCCCTCTGTGCAAGATAGCAATGGTGAGGCAAAATCTTTCTATAACAGTCATATTGTTGAAGTTAAACATCTTTATCACAAGTTTTATAACAACTATAGTTTCCTTATTGATTTGTACTTCTTGGGAATTCCCATTGAGTTGTTTGAACTTAGTTAAGATCATTTATTGGATTGGAAAGGCATGGTAATGGCATGGCATGGAAATTACATAGCAATGGAATGGATTCAAAAGACATACAAATGGCATGGTATGGCATGGAAATGGCATGGCATGGCATATCTTGGCAAGGCATGGAAATGACATGGATTGGCAAGGAATATCAATGACATGGCAATGGAAAGACATGCAATGGAATATAATGGCAAGGAAAGGCATGCCATGGCATGGTGATGTAGGAGCATTGCACGCAAGTGCAAGCAGAGGACAGATGGATACACACCAACATGCATTTTGAAAATATTTTAAATTTCAAAGGATGCCACATTAATGTCATATCTAGAGAGACAAAAGTTGCCTTCAAATTTTTGGGGATTGTAACGCAAATATTGAGCATTGCTTTCATCTGTCGGTTTTAGGCATTTAATGTAATAAGTGTAAAGTATTTGCAGTCTTTATTTTCGATAAGATACCTTAGATTTGTAGGAGGGAAAACTGAAGAAAAAGCTCCCTCGTATGTATTGTATCATTATTCTCAATTGTAAGAGTAGAAGTTGTAGAGAAAGAGAGCATAGGAGAGAAGAGAAGAATAGAGACTGTAGATTTTGTATAAGCAGATAGTTGCTTCTATAGAAACCATGTACAGAAGCACTTGAATTAATATAAGAATGCTTTGACTCAATTTTATGGTATTTTTATGGTTATTGTTTTCATCTATTGAATGGTATGTTTACAGTTTGCTTATATGCTCTGTTATGCATTTGTTTCAATGATTTATATGTATGATTTCATGTTGAATGTATGAAGTTTGTGAGAGGGAGAGTATGAGTTTCAATTGTTTCTCTTCCTGAGAATCCCTTCAAGGAGTGCAATGAAAGTTCGCAAAGAGTGCATCGACAGTTTCTGAGTTTTACCTCAAAAAAGATCAAGAGAGATAGAGTTGTACTCATACCAACATAAGTGCAAGTGTAGCATAGAGCCATGCAAGGTGTGCCCAAGCCAAGTCGATTCTGAGAGTTTTCCAACCAAGTGAGTGGTTGAATAAATTCTGTCACAAGGATTTTGCAGAGTTGGAGAGTTCAAATAATCAAAGATTATCGTGAAGGTCGCAAGGAGTGCATGCAAGAATCCCTTGGAATCCTCGAGTTTGCCGCCAGAATCAAGCTCAAGAGGAAAGATGCCAAGTTATTTGTTGAGGAGTCTTTGAGGGCCTGAACGGACGGTCGAAATTCTTGGAGGGAGAAGCTTCGATTTTCTTTGGACTGTTGGATCCAGTACCAGCGGGGAGGTTAAGGTTGGGTGTTTTTCAACACTCGCAAGCCCAGGAGAGATAGAAGCCATCAGATCTGAAGGGATGAGAGTCGTTTATTTGGCGCTTGAATTTTGGCATTTCATTAGTCAGGAGTGTGGAGGAATTTGTGACTCAGAGATCACAAGTCGCGAAATCCCGATGTGATCTGGACCGTCAGATCATGGAAGGTTCAAGACCATTGATCTATGGAGTGCAAGTCGTGAGTTCGAACTTCAGGAAAAAGGAGAATAGTTGCATTGCAAACTCATAAGTCGTGAAATTACGACGTGCTTGGAGGTGAGCCTCGGGACTTGAATGGAGGTCATATGATGGATGCATAAGGGAGGAGCTAGTGGGCCATTAGCCCTTTTTGGGGTTTCAGGAATCATAGGAGTTGGGGTGAATCGTAGCAAAAATCCAGAAATCCTGAAATGCAAAGTCATGAAACTTTAAGAGCCATTCGGGTTAAGGAAGTGGTCATGGTGGTTGTCATGGGGACTAGAGGTTCCCACCTAGTGCTTGTTCGTGCAGGCGTAACTTATAGAAGGACCTGTGGTTTTGTATGCATTGAAGGTTCTAGTGGAAACTAAAGAGCCAACCATTTCAGCTCAAGAAAATAGGAAGATCCAAATATCAGTAGGTCAAGAAAACCCTGCTGAGGTATGGGTGTTGCATCGGCTGGTATCAGAGCTAACAACTTTTTTTTCTCTAGGAGGAATATAGAGGATAGTTGTGATTTGAATTCTGTGTGAACAGATTGAAACAATGCCTTCAAGAAGACGTCGAGAGAGACCTATGCTCGATCTAGCCGTGGAAAGAGAAATGAGATAACTTTGTGCTCGATTGGATGCTATGAAGACAACACATAGGCGAACACCTGATACTGGAGATATCAGTGAGGACAAAAGAGAGAACGAATGAGGACCCAAAGAAGAAGTTGTAGACGAGGATGTTGCAGAAGAAATTCTATTGAAAGTTGTTGCAAGAATAGGGGCCAGAGCAAAAATGGACATCCCAATGTATGAAGGAAACTTAGATGTTGAGGAGTTGCTAGATTGGTTTAGATATCTAGATAAATACTTTGACTATGAGGATATCGAAGAAGACAAATAAGTAAATCACGCTACCACTATACTAAAAGGGCACGCAACATTGTGGTGGGATGAACTGCAAGCTGATAGGCGTTGCAAAGGCAAGCATAGACTTAAAAGTTGGGACAAGATGGTCACGAAGATGAAATCCAAATTCATACCTAGGGATTACCAAATTAATTTGTTCCGGAGAATGCATAATTTGAGACAGAAAGGGATGACAGTGAAGGAATACACTGAAGAATTTTACAGACTCAACATATAAGTTGGTCATCATGAGAGTGATGATGAAAAAATTGCCAGATACATGAATGGCATGAGATATGAGATTCAATATGAGATGAGCATGGTGACAATAAAAAATGTGGAAGATTCTTATCATATTGCTTCAAAGGAAGAAGTGAAATTGGCCCAAAAGAAAGGTCTAAGGGGCAGAGGTAGAAGTCAAAGAAGAAGAAAATTAATTGCCCAGGACAGAATACAGAAGCCCAAGGATGAATAAAAGAAACCTCATAACCACCCAAAAAGGAGAGGAAGCTCACAAGGAGGACAATATGCCGATAGAAACACTTTTCCTCAATCAAGAGGAAGAGGAAGAGGCAGAGGAGGTGAAATAAAGTGTTTTGTCTATGGAAATATAGGACACAAATATTTTGAATGTCCCGATAGAAAAAGGGTTGGAGGAGGTGAAGCTCACATTTCAGAAATGCAAAGGCGACATGTTGAGGCAGAAGATGCAGAAGGTAGGAGATCCTTTATGATGAGAAAAATTCTCTTGAAGCCAGAGAAAGAGATGGAGAATCCAATCCAGAGGAACAGTTTGTTTAGAATTTCTTGCAAGACCAAGGATAGGGTATGCAAGGTGATAACTGATAGTGGAAGTACGAATAATCTAGTATCCACAGAAATGGTGAAAAAGCTGAAGTTGGAGACAGTTTCACTTCCAAGCCCATACACAGTTTCATGTTTGCAAAAAGGACATCAGGTAATTGTCACTAAACAGTGTTTAGTTGAATTTAAGATAGTGGGATATAGAGATGAGATATTCTGTGATGTTATTCCCATGGATGTCTATCATCTTTTTTGGGGGAGACTGTGGAAATATGACATAAATTTTATGAAGAAAGAACACATATAACTTCGAGATGAATGGTAGGACACATATCTTGCTGCCAATTGAGGACAAGAAGGTGAAAAGAGAAACAAGCAATACTATACTTCTCATGAGTGGGAAGGAACTTCTGGATGAATTCAAGAAATATGAAGAAATGAAGTTTATTGTGGTGAGAAAACCTAGAGTCATCTTGACCAGTACCTCAATAGATGATCTACCTGAGGAAATTCAAGAACTGTTGGAGAATTTCGCTGACATTGTGGTGGACAACTTACCTTGTTCCTTGTCGCCCATCAGGACTATAAGCCATCAGATTGACCTTATACCAGGAGTGAGTTTTCCAAATAGAGAAACATACAGATTGACACCGCAGGAGAATGAAGAGGTTAAGAAGCAATTCCAAGGGTTGATCAGAGAAAGCTTGAGTCCATGCATTGTGCCAGCAATGTTAAGTCCGAAGAGGTATGGTGGATGGAGTATGTGTACAGACTCGAGGGATATAAACAAAATCACCATCAGGTATAGATTTCCTTTACCCAGGATGGATGACTTGATGGATTGCTTGAGTGGAGCAATTTTTTTTTCAAAACTTGATTTGAATAGTGGATATCATTAGATTAGAATGAGGGAAGGTGATGAATGGAAGACAACATTTAGTATGAATGGATTGTCATGCCATTTGATTTGAAGAATGCTCCAACTACTTTTATGAGATTGATGAATGCAGTCTTGAAAGATTTCATTGGAAAATTTGTAATTGTGTATCTACTATCTTGATGATATACTCATTTTCAGTAAGACTGAGGAAGAACGTTTGAGACATTTAACTCTAGTAATGAGGAGGTTGCAGCAAGAGAAATTGTTGATAAATCTGAAGAAGTTGTTGTTGTGCTACTTATATGTCTAATATAATGCACTCGTTAATTATCAATCCGGGATTCGTAATCAACAGAGTTACAAGACACCAGTAAGAAAGGTAATTCCTAATGTCATGAGTATAGAATCAAACTAGATTATGTATGCTGGAAACAAATCAAGATAACAAACTACAGTGCACTTTGGTTGTCTTTCACAGAGAGGCTATCTATTCCATTATGGCACATGCAAGTATGAGATGGAAATGGTTTGATAGATCAACTATGATGTTTGACCCAGAAAACTAATTATGCAATCCACACTTTCTGAAAGGAAATCACACATCAATCAGCATAGCATAGGTAGTTCAATAGTCAATATGTTGGTTCTGCTGTGGTTCACAATGAACTTCACTAGTTCTTCTCCAAGTAGTTTTGACTATTGCTGCCAACAACTATGATCACTCAAGGAAATCAAATTCATGAGAACAGAAAACCGAGCATATGCAAAAATAGAGCAATTAGAGATCTAAGCAATTGTAAAATGGAAATCTTAATCTAAGCTACATTGCTATCATCTAACATAGTTAAAGCTTTAGCTAATTCACTGTCTATACTACTGAAAACAAACACTAATGCTAATCTACGAAGAGGCTGACCTTTGTTGGGCGGTGGGCCCTTGCTGCTTCAACAGGTCAGCTGCTAAAGTCTACAGGAAGCTTGCTTTTAACACACACATTACTCTCACTCACACTTCAAAACATAAAATCAAAACTCTCTTTTAACCACTCAACTCATTCTTAATCATAGATAATCGGAATATGGAGATAAAATAACATTCCATTAATCTTCACTCGGAATTGTTCTATACTATCATACGCTGCTTACATATTGATAATATGCTAACTCTCTTCCTCTTCTACCATCCTTGCCATGGCTATTTAATAGCCTGCATCGTGAAACACAAGGAGGTGAAGTGATTTGCAAATCAATCAGTTGTTTAAGTTTAATCATTCGGTTACATCTTTAGCTTCATCCTCATGACACAATGTGCATGAGGATGAGGCAATTAAGAAATTGTTCTTATCATAACCTTTCTAAACGAATAGACATCCACCAATTGACTTAGGAGAGATCTGGCACTTAACTTAGTGCAGTAGGATCTTCCATATCAATATCGGATCGTAATAGGCAGATGGTACCGGATCACGACAGGTTGCAAAAGGTGGTACTGGATCATGACAGAGCGTGGCCATTGGTACCGGATCATAACAGAGTGTTTTCATTGGTACCGGATCACAACAGAGTGTGTTCGTTAGTACCGGATCACCACAGGTAAGATCTAGTACTGGACACGTTTGGTACCAATTCAGACAGCAACAATCTTGGTGTGTAGGTATCGGATCATGACAGAGCTGGTACAGGAACGCTAGATATCTAGGGGTCAAAGATTCACATATGATAAATCAAGCATTGGTACATGAAATATTTAATTCCTTAACTCAATAAACCACAAAATACATGAATTAACCATACTTTACCTTATGACCTTATTACTGGCAATTGGTAGCATTCTTGTCATTCACTCAAGATTTAGGTAGGTCCAAAAAGGTATAGGTGAACAGTAAAATAGGGTAATGAGAATGTCAATTTCAATTCTCAACATTCCCCCATGCCAAAATCATTGCATGTCCTCATGCAACCGAAAACAAAACCCAAAATTTTCAAAACTTGAGACTGTGTTCTTTACTTGGGTGGGTCAATGATATTGATGGCTGAAGCCTCTTCTCTTAGCTCCCTTTTGATGACCCTAACATATTTTAGGAGTTGTAATACCTTCTTGAGCTTGTTAGAGTTCTTCTCATGGTCGTCTTGAATTTGTTGGCTAGTTTCTTTCAACTGCTCATTTTCCTTCTTGATATATCTATCCAAGAGTTGATATTCCTTTACTTCCTGTTGGAGTTCCTGATTTTGTTTTTGTAATTCCCCAATCCTTTTCTTCATTTGTTATTTTGTCAAGTTATTTGTTGATTCTACCATTGTTGGCTGGGTTCACTCCCTTTCCTCGACTTCCTCCCTCATCCCACATAGAGTAATAGTGGCTTTCTCTTCGGTCAGACTAGGGATGTCATCTTGAATTGGTAGACCCTCAGAAGGGGAGGTAAGGTCGATTGGATCTTTCTGTGTATGAGGACTAACTATTGTTTTTCCCTTCTTTACCATGCTCCTTGTAGTTCTTTTACAAGGAGGTACCGGATCAGGGATGCTAGCAGGCTTCCTCTTCTTCCTCTCTAATTGTGAAATGGTGACAGGGGGTTGTGCCACAGACTGTTTACTCTTAGTTTCTAAGCTATGATTTCTTTTCTTCATCATTTTCTAATGGTCCTCTTTCTCAAATACCACCGTTGAAGTTTTCTATACTATTTTGTTTTCACCTTTTGATTCAGATCTTTTAGAAGCCTTGTTGACTATGGAAGAGGACCTTGCCTTTTCATGTTGTCTCACTACCCTAGATGATGGTGGAGTTGTCTTATCCTTCTTGCTCTTTTTCTCTTGGGGTTCCCTACTTTTCTTTGGACCATGTTGGGTTTCCTCCACATATTTGTTTCCTATGGGAAGGTGTTGTGTGATAAGGGTTTTCCAACTAATCCTCTGTTTCTTATGCTCATGAAAAACTAGCATTTTAATGAAACCTTGATGGTAGATGCTATTCTTTTCTATTTTGGAGATGGATTTAACACCCCTTACCATTTTATTCAAACTCATCCATAGAAAATAGGAAAAATCGATTTCAGCGCCTCCTTCAAAATGCAATAGGAGCCTAAGGCGATAAATGAAAGTCACAACATACTTGCCTTCACAGGTGACAAATCGTTGAAGACTGGTAATCATTGGATGGTATTCTTCTTTGATGTAGTTTCTAGGGATCCCTTTCTTCCAATCGAGGTGCTGATGATCTGCCTTCAAGAATTGTTGGCACATCTCTTTGTTAATTCCCACACCTTTGAAGTATTTAGCTCCTCTGTTAGGCAGTCCCGTAACCTCCCTTATGGTTGCTTCATTAATTATCAGTTGTAGATTTCCTATACGTGTCGTCTCTCCATCATAACCTTGTATAAATTCCTGAGATATCTTCTCGTTCTAGCCTGTAAAATTTTCCAGAAATGGTATCCACCCTAATCTGGCATATTTTTCTTGGCATAATTGGTATTCCTCGGTTTCCCTATAAATTTGGAAAACCGGTTCATGTCTGATAACGACCATCGTTATAAGTTGAGAAAAGGATTGTGCTTTTAGCACAAGGATTTAGTGAATTGATGGAGGGTTTGGTACCGGAAAGGAGCAGGCTCATAACTAGAGAGAAGCTCACGACAGGGGGAAGTATGGTGATGGTGTTGCGAATGGTAAGTTTAAGTGAGGGTGCTTGCAAGGAAAATTATGACCAAATGAGGCTTATCTGGATGGATTTTCCACCAGATAAGCCATTTCATATCTACCCATTATTGTAATGATGAGGATAAGACGTCGAGTATCAGGGCATCATTTTAGAATAGGTGATTGGAATTTCGGGGGGTGAAATTAATGTTGGATCGTGGTTCATGATATACGATGGGTTCATGAATTTGCTTGACGATGAAATATATTCGTGGCTTATCATTGCTATGCATGCTTCATATTTTGATATGATTTTTTCCTTTAACCATGTTCAATATTTATGAGAGGATTAATTTGGTTTACGCATATAGGTATGAGGGATAGGCGCATGGGTTTAATACTAAGGTCGTAGGATTTAGTATAGCTTTTCATATTTATTGTAGTTTTATGAGCATAGGAAAATAAATACCATTTTACCTTTGCTTTCACCTTTGTATGATCGATGCCCATAATATCTGTGACTGCTTGCAAATTGTCAAAATTCATCTTTTTAGACTGAAGCTTCTTGAAAACTTGGTACGAGAATGTCCTGTACTTCTGATGTGCATATCTTCTTTTGTATTTGGTTCTGCAGAGTGATCATGTAAGTCTGGAAAAGAGTTCTGAAGGGGCTCTTTGACCTTCCCCCATGCCGAAGATTTTGTATCTCTATAGGCAAGAAGATTCGATCAATTTATACCATAATGGAGAAAAGATGACAAGAGTAAAAGGAATCAATCAAATTTTATAAGTACATCTTATCATTTATCATATGACCTCATGCCAAAAATGAAATCGCCCTTCTTTTAATGGAGTATTGACAGAGGTAGCATTCAACAGTGAAACAGGGGAATACATATATGTTTGCATCTCATGCCAAGAAAATGAAATTGGCCCTACTTTTAATGGATTATTGACAGAGGTAGCATTTAGTAATGAAACAGGGGAATATATATATGTTTTCCAGAAGAACATATCCCACCTAACTTGCTTCAAAGATTTACTATCAATGGTTGTTATAGATAAACTTCACAATATGAGTAGATTAGGCTCCCTAGTTAGGGCTCCACTCTTAAGAAGTTTCCTTATTAGATAGTGTAGGATTTGGATGTCAGGCCGATAAGTTGACTTAGGGTGATTCTCAAATGGATATTTGCTTGGCGAATTATATTGCTAATTCATATGGGATTTTGTATCTCATGAAAGCCAATAATGACTTTTTGTTTTAGATGGAAAAAAGTGGATTTTTCAATCAGACAAGTATAGATGAGACATGTTTCAATCAGAACCCACTACCAACAAGCCTGTTCAGTGCTCCGGTGGGGTAGTTTTGATAATTAGTGAGAGGTGCCTTCCCCAGGCAGAATGCCCCATTGCCAACAGGCCTATTCAGTACCCTGATGGGTTTGCCTAGTCATACCACAAACCGGTACCAACTACCAGTAGACCTATTCAGTATCCCGGTGGGTTAGTCTCTTAAACCCTTTTTTCCATCAGAGGTTTCTTGTCCATAGTCACATATTTTGGTTTGTATTAAAGAGTGCCTTACACGGTGACAGGGGAGGCTCGTCTGAAAACCTTTTTACAGGGTGGGATGGTATTGGGTTGGAAGGCATATACTCTTCTTTTGTATGTCTTTTAAAGATTTGTCCAAAGGAAAAATAAACTTTTATGCACATTATTTCTTTAGAGTGATCCAGATGTATAATTTTGTCTGAAGTTGTCCATAAGAGAATGACCTAAAGTTTCCTTGGGGTACTGGTACATCCTCTACCATAAAAGTTTTGGTAGTGTGCCCATGGTAGGGAGTGTTCATATACTCATATGTTACTCTTTAATAAGATAATCCAATGAATACTATTGAAATCTGGTTAGGGTGAGATAGTTGCTTATAGGCTAATATATTTTTTTCTTTAAATCATGTTGAAATACTTGGTAAAGGCAACTTCTAGTCTTTAAAGTGGATTATGGTTCTTTGAGCAATCATAGGTAAAGATTGTGTCCCTCTTTTTAGTTTGTTTTTAAGCGACATAACCAAAAGAAATTAAAGTTCTTCTCAGCAACAGAACCAAAAGAAATTGAAATACTTCCCTTTTAGTTGTCAATAGAAGGGTTGCCATTTGATAGTGATTTTGGCTTTGTGGTTCCATCTTAAGTGGTTGTTGCATGGCTTCATACTTCAGATTAATTGACATAAGATTTTAAAATATGCTTTGTCAATATGTCTTGATAGTACTGTAGAAGGAGAGACTCTGGTACCGGACTGGTACTAGACCAGAACAGGATTTCTGGTATCGAAATAGAATAAAATATTATTGATGCCTACAACTGATATTTAGCAAATTCATGAAGGATCAAATAGATTATTAAAAATTTTCTTACGAAAGAAAAGAAAATTTGCGAAAGTAAAACATAAGGAGGTAAGGGTCTTTTGTTACCTTCAGCTTATTAACAAAATTTGATCCACACCTATGTACAAAAAGTTTCAAATAAACCAATCAATCAATGTGGATTAGTAGGAGGATCTCCTTCCTTATTGATCATCTGCATGTCTGAATTATTTAGTATACAAGTCAGGAATTCTTCTTTTGACAGAGTTTTGTGGTAAACTCACAACCGCTGACCATTCACAAGTAGTGGTGTCTGTTGTTCATCAATTGTCTTTATCCTGATTGAACCATTATCGTAGATAGTGTCAATTTCGTAAGGTCCCATCCAATGGGTGGTTAACTTACCTTTGAATTTCTTGAATCTGATGTCATACAATAGGGCCCAGTCTCATTGTTGAAATTTTTTCTTTTTGAGATACTTGTCATGCCATTTTGTTCTCTGTTCTTGAATGAGGGTAGTCCTTTGAAGTGCTTCCTGTCTGGTTTCATCCAACTCATTAAGCTGCAAGAGTCTTTGTTGTTGGGCTTTATCCAAGTTCATGCCAACTTGTACTGCAGTACTGAAGGTTTTGATCTGAAATTCTATGGGGAGAAGCACCTACTTCCCATACACTAACTCATAGGGTGTATGTCTCATTGTATTTCTCCAGGTGATTATATAAGCCCATAAGGCTTCTAATAATCTGTCAGCCCAATCCTTATGGTGTTGTACTGTTTTGTTAAGAATGGACTCAATAACTTTGTTGGTGGATTCTACTTGTCCATTTGCTTGTGGATGATAGGGTGTAGATTTGCTATGTTTGATTTGGTACTGTTCTGTAACAACTTTGACTAGATGAGAGGTAAATTGGGTTCCCTAATCAGTCACAATTTCTCGCGGTACACCAAATCTAGTAAAGATGTCATTAAAAAGGAAATCTACCATTGATTGTTCACTGGAAGCTGGTAAATCTTAATGAGTTGGATGAAACCAGATAGGAAGAACTTCAAAGGACTTGAAGCTGGTAAAGCTTCCTGTCTAGTTTCATACAAGTATATACTTTTTCTTTTTAGATGTAGGGTTAATGGGCCCTACAAAATCTAATGCCCATTTCTCGAATGGTTCAATGACTACTTGGGCTTGAAGTGGCATTTGGCCTCATGTAGTAGGCTTACCCATTCGTTGACATTCATCACAATTGGATACATAGGTTTTAGCATCTCTGAAAATATGAGGCTAGTAGTAACTTGATTGCAAAACTTTGTAAGCGGTCCTTTTGTCTGAGAAGTCTCCTCCACAGGGGCCATCATGGCAAGCTTGTAAAATATCATGAATTTCATCTTCCCTTACACATCTCCTGATCACCAAATCTGGTCATGTTTTATAGAGGCAATCATCGTGCCACATGTAATTTGCACTTAGTTGAATTACTTTCTATTTTTCTCTAGGAGACAATTTCTGAGGAATCTTCCCTGTCACAAGATAGTTAGCAACATTTGCATACCACAGAGTGAATGTAGAAATAGAAAATAAATTTTCATCAGGAAAGGTATCTTCTACTGGTGCATTATCTCCCAGGTGAATCATTCTAGATAAGAAATCAGCCACAAGATTATCTTTACCAGGTCTATCAATAATATTGATATTAAACTCTTGTAATAATAAAATTCATCTTGTAACTCTAGGATTTGTTACAGGTTTGTTCATTAAGAATCATATGGTTTAATGATCAGTGTCTACAAAAGCTTGATATCATGTAAGATAGTGTCTAAATTTATTGATAGCATGGACTACAGCTAGCAATTCCTTTTCTATGATTGTATAATTAACTTCAGCTGGAGACAAATTTTTACTGACAAAGTAAATAGCATAGGGCATTTGATTTTCTCTTTGTCCAAGAACTTCCCCAAGGGTTGTGTCTGAGGCATCAGTACAGATATGAAAATGAAGGGACCAATTTGGTCCTCTTAATACAGGGGTAGTTGACAATTTCTATTTTAGAATTTCAAAAGATATTTGGCATTCATCATCCCACTTAAATTCATCTTCTTTGGATAATAATTTAAATAAAGGGATAGCTAGGCTTGTAAACTTTGGAATGAATCTTCTATAGTAGCAAGCATGTCCTAAAAAGCTGTGGACTTCCTTTTGTGAGGAAGGTATTCTGATTTGTGTGATGATATAAATCTTTGTCGGATCAACTCTCATGCCAAAACAGGAAATGTGATGTCCCAAAACAATACCTTTAGTGAGCATCATTTTTTATTTTTCATTACTTAAGGAAAGGTTAGTTTCCTTACACCTAATCAAGACTTATTCTAAACTAGCCAATGCTTCCTGGAAGTCTTGTCCATGGACTATAAAGTCATCCATGTAGACTTCCACACAATCATTGGTCAAGTCAGAGAAAATGGCTAGGACAACTCTTTGAAAAGTGGTTGGGGCATTGCAAAGTCCAAAATGGAGCACCCTATAAGAATATCTGCCCCAAGGGCAGGTGAAAGTGGTATTTTCCTGGTCTTTAGGTGCTATTTTTATCTAGTTGTAACCACTAAACCCATCCAAGAACGAAAAATACTTCTTTCCGGACAAGGTATCCAGCACCTGGTCAATAAATGGTAAGGGAAAGTAATCCCTATGGGTGGATTTGTTTAACTCCTAGAAGTCTACACATATCCTCCACTTACCATTTTTCTTGGGAACTATGACAAGTGGAGATACCCATTGACTATCTGAAATAGGGTATATGAGATTGGCTCGGAGGAGTTTTTGCAATTCCTCTTTTACAATATCTTTAAGGGCTGGATTCATCCTTCGTTGAGGATGTTTGACTGGTCTAATTTGATCATTAGTGTAGATATGATGTGTGCATTTGTCAGGGTGAATGCCTTTCATGTATGCATAATCCCATGCAAAGGCATTAAATTGTCTTTGGAGCATTTCAATCACTTGTGTCTTTTGTTCTGGTTCCAAACTAGAGTTGATATACAAGGGTTTTCCTAGGATGATATCAACAAGTTCATTAGTTTCTTCCTTATCTGAGGAGGCTGGTGATAAAGTGTATAATTGAGTGATATCAGGGTGCCAATTTTGTTGAAATTCGGAACTAAAAATATGTGACAATTCTGCAAAAGACCTTGGGTATTCAATGCAATTTGTGTCAGCCAAAAATAAGCTTAAGACTTGTTCATCTAATTGTTCTTGTATTCCTCTTACTTGTTCAATTCTTAACAGAGGTTTGATGCAATCTTCCTCTCCATAAGGGTTTTCTAACCAAATAGGTATTTCTTGTGATGGTTGGGTAGGAGGGAAGAGAACGAGTTTTTGGCTATGTGTGCCATTGGATATAGTCATCTCACCAGACCGACAGCTGATAAAGGCATCTGTTGTGGCCAGCCAAGGGTGGCCAAGAACCATAGGGTGTCCTGGTTTGGAGGATGATTTAGAATAGATGACTAAGAAGTCTACAAGATATTCCCAAGAAGCTAGGGTGACTGTGACATCATCTAGACTTCCTACAAGGCTAATGACTAACTTATATGCCAACTCGATCATGGTTTGGGTTGGTCTTAGTTGATTGATTTGGAGCTTATGCATAGTATCAAAAGGCATTACATTAATAGATGCACCCAAATCAATGAGTGTTTTTGGCAGAGATATGCCATTAATTTCAATAGTGACAACTGGGTTTCCAGGATCATTATATTTGTATGGCATTTCAGAAATGAATTCAGATAATTGTCCCACTACCTGAACAAGAGGAGGTTCCTTATTCTTCCTTCCTGGTTTCTTAATGCAAATATCCCTTATAATTTTGGCGTAAATAGGGATATCCTTAATAGCTTGTAACAGAGGTATTTTTATGAACACATTTCGTAATTCATCTTCTATATCTCTGTGAAAGGGTGGTTCAGGTTTCTTCACTAACAGTCTTTCGAGGTAAGGTGGAAGATTAATTTTTTGGGGTACTCATACAAACTGAGAAGTGATTGGGATAGGAGGAGAGGCCTCTTCTTCTGCAGGGGTGGTTTGAGTGTTTTCTTCCTCAGAATGATTATCATTTTCTTCCTGAATTATTACTGCAGGATTTGATTGGTTTACAACTTTCCCCGATCGTAGTTGAATTTCATAGGTGCAAAAGGTTTGAACTTTTGTATTCTGTACATGGTGGGTGGGTCAATTATTGGGGTTAGGGATTGGCTGGGCAGGGATTGTTGTTGGTCTCAGAGGATTGTGGGAAACTTGGTTTTGTGGTTGTTGGTTGGGATTTATAGATACTTCCTGCTGCTGATTAGGATTCAAGGGGGTTTTAAATTGTTGTTGTATAGGAGGTGGGAGTAAAGCTTGCATCTATGGTGGGTTGAATCCAGGTAGTAATTGGGAAATGTTTGCAGGGTACTGTGGATATGTAGGGTAAGAGGGATTTCCATACATAGGTCCCCTCCAACCTTGTTGCCAAGGCTGAGTTTGTTGAGGTGTCCATTGTGGATAAGTCATTGGGGAAGGACCCCATTGTTGTTGTTGATATTGTGTATTAGGATCATAAAATGTATTGGGATTTTCGGCTCTCCAAGGTCTTCTAGAAGGGTATGGTTGTTCTTGTGAGACTCCTCCTCCCCTATACATGGCTTGTAGTTCAAGCAAGGTTGGACAGTCAGATGTGGGGTGTTCTAGTGTACACAAACCGCAGATTTCTATGACATTTAATGGGCATTCTTTCTCGTTGTTGTGCTTCTTTCGGCATCTATGACAAAATATTGCTAAAGCATCTTCTTCTTGTTTCTTTTTCAGTTTTAGAGTATCTAATTGGTTAATTATTGTGCTCAAGATGTATGTTTTAAAGTTCTCCAATAAGTTTCCTAATTCAGTTCTGGTGACAGTCCCTAAACATTGTTTTGTATTTCTGCTAAAGGGATCTCTTGGTCCTTTGTCTGTTTTAGCTTGCAATCTTGAGTATCTTCTACAGTAATATGCAATTTCTGAAAAAGTTTTTTGGTGTACATCTCCTGAACTCAACAAGTTTAAAACTTATATGAAATCATCCCTAAGACCTTTCAAGAATATAGTTCTTACTACAGCTAGGTCTGAGGTGACTAGCTTTGACTTTTGATAGTTGTATAAGAGCCTTTCTAAGTAGTCTTCAGAACTTTCATCTTTTGTTTGATGCATTTTAAAGATGTCATTTTTAACATTATCCTTACAATAGTCTTGGTATTTTTGTAAAAATGTGTCTTTCATTTGATCCCAAGCAAGAATTGTATTTTCTCCTAAGCTCATGAACCATCGTAAGGCTGAATATTTCATTGTAGCAGGAAAAAGCTTAAGTTTTTGGGCATCATCTGAGTAGTTATAGCTTATACATAATATGTCAAACTCAAATAAGAATAAATCTGGATCTTCAGTTGACATACCTCTAAAAGTGGGTAACGATGATAGTGGGATATTCTTCATGCTAACGTTTCTGGAAATATCCAAGATTGGAAACCCAAAGGTCTCAGTCTCTGTAGCTGCATTTCCTTCTTCTTTTTCCATTCTACTAATGGATGGTTTAGAAACTGGATTTTATGTGTCTCCTAAATGTTCAGTAGACTCACGTTCTGCCTGTCCCAATACTGATTCTTCTGTTTTAGGTTCTCCTTCTGGAGCCTCGCTGGCTCCCCTTGAATTTTTTCTTGGTGGAATTTGTCCTGCACCAGTGTCAGTTGGATAAGTGGGGGGTTTTGTTTTTGAATCTTTGGAGCTTACAAATCTACCCTTGTTATCTCTATATCTATGCATAAAATGGGAATTTGATTTTTTTTTAGCTGAATTGAAATCCTAATTCTATCTAGAAGGTAAGAAGGCAACCTGGCTTCGGAGAACCCCACTCTAGTGGCCACGTGGCTCTTCACTCATGTCTTAAATGTTTTATCCTCCTCATTCAAGCAGCCTTTTAAAATTTATGCAAACAATATAAACTAAAGATTACTTCCTACCATTTGTAACTCCCTGGCAATGGCGCCAAAATGTTGTGCTACTTATATGTCTAATATAATGCACTCATTAATTATCAATCCGGGATTCATAATCAACAGAGTTACAAGACACCAGTAAGAAAGGTAATTCCTAATGTCACGAGTATAGAATCAAACTAGATTATGTATGCTGGAAACAAATCAAGATAGCAAACTACAGTGTACTTTCGTTGTCTTTCATAGAGAGGCTATCTATTCCATTATGGCACATGAAAGTATGAGATGGAATTGGTTTGATAGATCAACTCTGATGTTTGACCCAGAAAACTAATTATGCAATCCACACTTTATGAAAGGAAATCACACATCAATCAGCATAGTATAGGTAGGTCAACAGTCAATATGTTGGTTCTATTGTGGTTCACAATGAACTTCACTAGTTCTTCTCCAAGTAGTTTTGACTATTGTTGCCAACACTATGATCACTCAAGGAAATCAAATTCATGAGAACAGAAAACATAGCATATGCAAAAATAGAGCAATTAAAGATCTAATCAATTGTAAAATGGAAATCTTAATCTAAGCTACACTGCTATCATCTAATAGAGTTAAAGCTTTAGCTAATTCACTGTCTATACTACTGAAAACAAACACTAATGCTAATATATGAAGAGGCTGACCTTTGTTGGGAGGTGGGCCCTTACAACTTAAACAGGTCAGTTGCTGAAGTCTACAAGAAGCTTGCTTTTAACACACACATTACTCTCACTCACACTTCAAAACATAAAATGAAAACTCTCTTTTAACCACTCAACTCATTCTTAATCATAGATAATCGGAATATGGAGATAAAATAACATTCCATTAATCTTCACTCAGAATTGTTCTATACTATCATACGCTGCTTACATATTGATAATATGCTAACTCTCTTCCTCTTCTACCATCCTTGCCATGGCTATTTAATAGTCTGCATCGTGAAACACAAGGAGGCGAAGTGATTTGCAAATCAATCAGTTGTTTAAGTTTAATCATTCAGTTACATCTTTAGCTTCATCCTCATGACATGAAGTGCATGAGGATGAGGCAATTAATAAATTGTTCTTATCATAACCTTGATAAACGAATAGACATCCACCAATTGACTTAGGAAAGATCTGGCACTTAACTTAGTGCAATAGTCTCTTCCATATCAGTACCGGATCGTAACAGGCAGATGGTACTGGATTACGACAGGGCACAAAAGGTGGTATGGATCATGACAGAGCGTGGCCGTTGGTACCGTATCATAACAGAGCGTTTTCGTTGGAACCAGATCACAATAGAGCGTGTCCGTTGGTACAGGATCACCACAGGTAAGATTTAGTACTAGATGCATTTGGTATCGGATCAGACAACAACAATCTTGGTGCGTAGGTACCAGATCATGACAGAGCTGGTACAGGAATACTAGATATCTAGGGGTCAAAGATTCACATATGACAAATCAAGCATTACTACATGAAATATTTAATTCCTTAACTCAATAAACCACAAAATACATGAATTAACCATACTTTACCTTATGCCCTTATTACTAGAAATTGGTAGCGTTCTTGTCATTCACTCAAGATTTAGGTAGGTCCAAAAGGGTATAGGTGAGGAGTAAAATAGGGTAATGAGAATGTCAATTTCAAGTCTCAACAGTTGTCTTTCATGAGGAAAAAGATTATTTATTTGGGTTTTGTGATCTATTCGAATGAATTGAATATGGATCCTAAGAAGGGAAGAGCAATCAAATAATGGTCGTCTCCAAGGAATATCTTTGAAGTCAGAAGCTTCCATGGACTAGATAGATTTTACAGGAAGTTCATCAGAAATTTTAGTGGGATTTGTGCATCAATGATGGACAAAGTCAAGAAAAGACATAAATATTTTCATTGGATAGAGGAAGCAGAGAAAAGTTTCAAGTTGTTAAAGGAGAAGATAATTGGACAACCATTTTTGGTTCTACTAGAATTCAGTAAGACATTTCAAGTGAGATGTGATGCAAGTGGATTTGCAATTGGAGCAGTCTTAAGTCAAGACAATAGACCAGTTGCATACTTCAGTGAGAAGCTGAATGATGCCAAGAGAAATTATTCCATGTATGATAAAGAGTTTTATGCAGTCATACAAGCGCTGAAAAAATGGAGGCACTACCTGGTTCCAAAAGAGTTTGTTTTGTATAGTGACAACCAGGCCTTACTGTTTATAACCAGACAGGAGAAACTGAACCAGAAACATGCAAAATGGGTTGAATTTATGCAGAACTTTACTTTTGTTACAAACCACATTTCTATAAAGGTTAACAAGGTTGTTGATGCATTGAGCAGAAAATGTTTGATTCTGCGGGAGTTTTTTGTGAAGACCTTAGGTTTTGATAGCCTTAAAAAAATGTATAGAGATTATTCAAACTTCAAGGATGCTTATGAAGCATGCGAGAATCGTGTTCTGAGAGACAAAATCCAATGGATTGAATACTTGATTTAGGATGGATTGCTATTCAAAGTAAATCACTTGTGTATCCCAAATATTTCTATGAGAGAAAACGTTTTGAAGGAAAAGCATAGTGGAGGATTGGTTGGAAATTTCGGCCATCATAAAACATTTGCGCAACTGAACAGTTTGTATTATTGGCCAGGAATGAGGATAGATGTCAAAATATTTGTCAACAGATGTAGAATTTTCCATCACACAAAGGGGAAAAGACATAATACATGATTTTATCAACCACTACCAATACTAGAGAGACTGTGGAATGCGGTAAGCATATATTTTGTGTTAGGACCATCGAGGACACAGAGAGGTTGTGAATCCATATTAGTGGTAGTTGACAGATTCTCAAAAATGGTACATTTCATTCTATGTTAGAAAACCAGTGATGCAACACACATTGCAAATCTGTTTTTCAAAGAAGTTGTCCGACTTCATGGTTTACCCAAGATTATTGTTTCGAACAGAGATGCCAAATTTTTTGTTCATTTCTGGAGGACACTATGGAAAAATATGGGGATGAATCTATCTTTTAGCTCAGCATATCACCCTCAGACGGATGGATAGACTGAGGTAGTAAATCAAATTTTGGGAGATTTATTGAGGAGTTTGGTAGCTGAACATCATAGTCAATGGGATCAGATTTTGTCGCAAGACAAATTTGCATATAACGACTCACCTAATAGGAGCATAGGAAAGATAACATTCCAAATAATGTATGAAATGAAACCAAGAGGAGTATCTGAGTTGAGCGACTTAGAGAAGAATGAGTTCAAGAGTGTTGGAGAAAAATATTTCGCAGCAGAGATGTAGGAGCTCCACGGTAAGATTCAAAAGCAGTTGTAGAGTCCCAACCATTAATACAAGAATAGAGAATATCAACACAGAAGAGAGCTTCAATTCGAAGTAGGAGATTTAGTCTTAGCACATATAAGGAAAGAAAGGTTCCCAATGGGAACATATAATAAGTTGAAAATGAAAAAGATAGGGCCGTGTAAGATTCTGAGGAAATTTTAGGCAAATTCTTATGAGATATAATTCCCAGATGATGTGGGCGTATCACCCATATTCAACGTAGCAGACCTATATCCTTACATAGAAAATGAAGCAAGAGGAGAAGAGAATCAAAAGGAAGTCCCATGGGTCAAGCAAATGCATGTAGCTGAAAAGACGAAGATGGAAAAGATCATTGATCAGAGAGTTGGTAGGAAGACCCGTAGGAAGACATATTTTCAATATTTGATAAAGTGGAAAGGACACCCGATTGAGGATGCCAGTTGGGAAAGCGAAGCATATATCCATAAAAACGGACAGATGGTGTAGGATCTCATGGAAGAGAGTCCATGAATTTTTCAGCCAAACGAGTATGATGCCGGAGCATCACAAGAAAGCGCAAGAGGAGGACAGCTGGATACGCACCAGCGCGCATTTTGGAGATATTTTAAATTTCAAAGGATGCCAAATTAATGTAATATCTAGAGAGACATAAGTTCCCCTAAATTTTTTGGGAATTGTAACGTAGATCTTGAGCATTGATCTCATCTGTCGATTGTAGGCATTTAATGTAATAAGTGTAAAGTAGTTGTAGTCTTTATTTTTGATAAAATAGCTTAGAGTTGTGGGAGGGAAAAATCAAGAAAAAGATCCCTCGTATGTATTGTATCATTATTCTCAATTGTCAGAGTAGAAGTTGTAGAGAAAGAGACCATAGGAGAGCAGAGAAGAACAAATACTGTAGAAGTTGTATAGGCAGATAGTTGTTTCTATAGAAACCATGTACAGAAGCACTTGAGTTAATATAATAATGCTTTGACTCAATTTCATGGTGTTGTTATGGTTACTGTTTGCATCTATTGAATGGTATGTTTACAGTTTTCTTATATGCTCTGTTATTCATTTGTTTCAATGCTTTATATGTATGATTTCATGTTGAATGTATGAAGTCTGTGAAAGGGAGAGTATGAATTTCAATTGTTTCTCTTCCAGAGAATCCCTGCAAGGAGTGCAAAGAAAGTCCATAAGGAGTGCATCGACAGTTTCTTAGTTTTACCTCAGAAAAGCTCAGGAGATATAGAGTTGTCCTCATACCAACAGAAGTGCAAGTGTAGAACAGATACGTGCAAGGTGTGCGCAGGCCAGGTCAAGTCTGATAATTTTCCAACCATGTGAGTGGTTGAAGAACCTTTGTCGCAAGGAGTGTGCATAGTTGGAGAGTTCAAATAATCATAGATTATCGTGAAGGCCGTAAGGAGTGCATGCAATAATCCCTTGGAATCCTCGAGTTTGCCGCAAGAATCAAGCTCAGGAGGAAAGATGCCAAGTTATTTGGTGAGGAGTCTTTGAGGGCCTGAATGGATGGTCGAAATTATTGGAGGGAGAAGCGTCAATTTTCCGTGGACCGTTGGATCCAGTATACCAGCGGGGAGGTTAAGGGTGAGTGTCTTTCAACATTCGCAAGATCGGGAGAGATAGAAACCATCAGATCTGAAGGGATGAGAGCCGTTGATTTGGCACTTGAATTTCATCATTTCGGAAGTTAGGAGTGTGGAAGAAGTTGTGACTCAGAGATCATGAGTCATTAAATCTCGACACGATATGGATCGTTAGATCGTGGAAGATTCAGGATCGTTTATCTGTGGAGTGGAAGTCACAAATTCGGACTTCGGGAAAAAGGAGAAGAGTTGCATCGCGAACTCGTAAGTCGTGAAATCTCGACACGCTCGGAGGTGAGGCCCCAAGACTTGAATGGAGTTCATATGATGGACACATAAGGGAGGAGCTAGTGGACCGTTAGGCCTTTTTAGGGTTTCGAGAATCGGAGGAGTCGGAGTGACTCGCGGCAGAAATCCCAAAATTGCGAAACACAAAGTCGCAAAACTTGAAGAGCCATTCGGGTTAAGTCAGTGGTCATGTCGGTGGTCACGGGGAGTGGAGGTTTGCACCTAGTGCTTGTTCACATAGGCATAAATTCTAGAAGGACTTGTGGTTTTGTATGCATTGAAGGTTCCAGTGGGAACTAAAGAGCCAACCATTTTGACTCAAGGAAATAGGAAGATCCAAAGATCGGGAGGTCAAGTAGACCCTGTTGAGGTAAGGGTGTTGTGTCACATGGCTTGGAAAGGCATGACATAGCATGGCATGGCATGTCATGGAAAGGAAAGGTAAGGAAAGAGAAGCCATGCAATGGCATGGCATGGAAAGGCAAGGCATGCAATGGAAATACATGACATGACATGGCATGGAAAGGCAAGGACTGACATGGAATGTCATGGAAAGACATGGAGTGTCAAGGCAAGGCATGCAATGACATGTCATGGTAGGGCAAGGCATGGCATGGCATGTATTGGAAATACATAGTGTGGCATGGAATGGCAGGGTATGGCAAGGAAAGGCATGGCATGGAAATTCATGACATGGCAAGGCAAGGCATGTAATGAAAATGCAAGGCATGGCATGACAAGGAAAGGTAAGACATGAAAAGGAAAGGCATGACATGGCATGGCATGGAAAGTAATTGCAAGGTAAGGCATGGCATGGAAAGGAAAGGCATGCAATGACATGGCATAGAAAGGCATGGGATGGAAATGCATGGAATGGCTTGGCAAGGAAAGGAATGCAATGGCATGACATAGCAAGGCATTGGATGGAAATGCATGGCATGGCTTGGAAAGGAAAGCCACGCCATGGAATGGCATGGCATGGAAAATCAAGGCATGGCATGGCTTGGAAAGGAATGCAAACGTCTTCACCTAGACTTAAAATTCCATAAACACTTCATTTGATGGAAAGGAACTTTGTGATATAAAGTTAAGTCACATGTCCCTAGAAAAAAAAATTTATTTCTTGGGATGAGAAAGGTTTATTTTTTTGTTATTCTTGTTTCAATGCAATCCACATTTTGATTTGTCTTTTTCCTTGCATATAATATTATGGAAAGTTATATTTATTGTTCTATAGGTTTAAATGAGAAGTTACATGATGAGACATGCAAGGAGGGATTTTTCTATTTTAGATCATAGTGGTGTTCTAGGGATTTGTAAATGTAACAACCTATATTTTGGCATTAGAAGGTTAGAACTTTGATTTTTACTTATCTTAGTGATTCATTGCTTAGTATTTGTTGGGT
Organism: Picea engelmannii; assembly: GCA_009831015.1. NCBI lineage: Eukaryota > Viridiplantae > Streptophyta > Pinopsida > Pinales > Pinaceae > Picea > Picea engelmannii. The sequence goes on from ML800853.1 coordinate 97,745, forward strand.
TTGGTTAGAATGATATAGACATTTGATATGTATACATTTGGACCTATTTATGTGTTGTGGGATATTATTTGTATTTTTATATGTTTATGATGATTATAGTTAATTGATTTGTTTAAGCATGTAAATTGAAATGTGGAACTTTGGAGCTTCATACACTACCCATATGTGCCATATTTCTTTCCTTTAGTATGAAGTCAACACCATTTAGGTAAGTCACATTTGTTTCCTCAAAATTTCTTTAGTGTATACTAATAATTAAATGTTTTGTTAAATTTTACTAGTTTTGGGGTATTTAAGTCAAGTAACTAGTACTATATATAGAAAATTAATATATTTATGGTTCATTAACTTGAGTTTATTTTTCATTTAAAAAGGTCATTTTTAAAAGATCAAGAATTGTCACTATAGTCTTTAAAGTTTAAAAATTAATAGTGTGTGTGTCTGTGTTTGTGTGTGATGATGATGATGATGATGATATTTTAGTAATTTTGAGGCATCCTCTTTTGTATATGATAATTCCCTTGAAAGTAGTAGTTTAAGGTGGAATCAAGTGTCATCCATCAACTTCAAGTTCTTTTGTTTCTTGTCCATTGACCATATATGTCCAGTAAGTGCACTCAAGTGTGTCCAGTGCATTGGAAATTAGTTTAACTTTACCAAAGATTAAGGAAATGCATGCCCTACCCATAAATCTAGGTTATGAGAACCATTAATTGCTTCTGGATTTAGCACTTAGCAAAATTTTCTTCCATGAGAGATTCATTAATGTGTAACACAAGTATTTATAATACTTTAGAAAAAAATCATACATTCAGGTACACATAAAATTCATACACTTTGAAATTCATACATTCATCGACATAAAATGTAGAAACAATGACATTTATAAAACAAATGTGCCATGAAATGTGTGTGTGTGTAATTAACATCATATAAATTGTACATTTTTTACAAAATGGCACCTCGTGCCCAATATACAAAATGACAACAAGTGTCCTAACATGGAAAACAACCATATGGTGGCATGTATATACAAAATGGAAGTAATTGGGTAATCATTGATCACTTCCACCCTTGCCACTCTCAGGAGCATCCTGAAAATCCATCTTTCTTCTCTTCCTTGAGGAAGCACCTCGAATAGTTTTGGGCCTTGGCATGCTTCATCTCTCCAGAAACTACACAAACAAAAAACATTGTTATAGTTTTTCTTTCCTTAATGAATTAAAAAAAATACAAAATGATACTTTGTAATTTAACCTAAGACAACTCAGCACATATGCTACTGAAAATTGTGAGGGTGTTACCCTCCTCCATGACCCCAATATCTCAGTGATCCCAACCTACATCATTTACAATGATCAAATCAATAAAATTAAACAAATATGCATAAAATAAAATTCATGATACATAAAAATTATCATCAACACATTATCTCACCATGAATATCTTAGGCCTCAATGGAGATTCACTAGCAGGTGGAGCACTCAGCTGTACGACCTACTCCGAGAAAACCTCTATTGTGGTAGCATCAGTGGATGGGGTTGATGGACATGGTGGTGGAGGTGGGTGGCGTATGCGTGCATCAATTGTTGATGCATGTGATGGAAGAGATGGTGTGAATGGGTGGCATGTGGGTGAATCCATTGATGATGCATGGAATAGGAAAAATGTCAGGGTCGAAAATGATGGATCCCTAGAGGATTTATAAGTGATGAGAACTACCTTGGCCTATAGTAAGCTAACCAAGAAGCAAATACAAGGTGCCAAGGGAGTGCAACAATACTATAATTAGCGAATATGTTTGCAACGTGCATACATATTAATAATATTGAACTATTAGTACCAAATAGTAAAATTCCAAAACATAAACACAAACAAATTGACATTTAAATTATATTTAACTCAATACACATGATATATGTGATGAAAGTGACTTATCCATCCCAAATGGACATTCCTCTCCATCTTCTAGTCCCACATCCTGTAGAAACACAAGAACATTAAAAAATTGAGGATGCCATAAAATAAAGAAACGACTATGGTGAATTTATCAAATGTGACACATACGTATGTATGGGGTACACCGAATGAGAAGTTTTCCTCTACTCCTGCATTAATGGTGGATATGGAAACTAATGCATCCATGGGTGTAGGGGATTTGATGCACAGATGTAACAACTACAAAACAACATACAATAAAATATCTATATAAATACACATAATACAAAATAAATATATAACGGTTACGAACATAGTGATGGTTAAGATACTAATATCCTCCATGAAGCTATGTTTTCCACTGGCCTCCATAGACCCATAGAAGGTATGCCCACAACTTGAGAATCTATGAGGTTGACATGGACAACTGATATGTCCATGTTCCCTCTCCTCACTAAACTTTGTTATGTTGTGTGAATCTCTGACCCCTTTATCAATGTCATCGACAGGCACCTCTTGTCGAGATAGAGAAACAAAGATGCCATGTTTCACTAGGCTTCGAGTCAATATTTAAATAGCTCGTACATGTTGTAAGCTCTATGCAAGAAGAGGATGTTGGGAAGGGGGATCAAGCCTTCACCTGGGAGGGTGAATAACTAACATGGGATCACACCTGACATGATATCAATCATATTTGGAACCTCAACCCACCCCCTGGATTTCACCCATGTCAAAGTAGTTGACATGCAAACCCAAAATAAATTCAGTCCATGGTTTTCTCAAAAAATATAAGGGAACCTCCATGCTATTGTGGGGAGGTTTATCAAATACCATATACCACCTATCCATCTAGTTTTGACTAATTTTGGATGGATACACTAGTCAATACAAATGTGTTTTTTGTTCATAGGTAGTACTTCTTCATTTATAGGATCCCTAAAAATAGACAATAGTTGTTGTTTTGAAATACCCAAGTCTCTGACTTGGTTTCTATCCAATCCAGTGTTGTAGTAATCAAACGTTCTTTCCCTATACTCATAAATAGAAGCCAATTCCCCTTGGTAACTTGCAATGGACCTTACAATGATGTCCAAAGAAGTAGCCAAGGATAGTCTTCTTGGTTCTCTAGTGCGTCTTAATTATTCTACAAGTGTTATTAATCTATCCAACCCCTCATCAATTTCATTGTTTAGATTGGGTGGTTGGGGTTTTTCTCTCCTTGGTCTGCTGCTGGGTGGTTTACAATGTCACCATGTTACATTTTAAAATATATGATGCAATTTAATAAGTGGACTTATGACTAATATATTACAAGAAATGATGTCATTTTATCACAACAAAATCATTAACATAATTTTGTTTAAAACAAAGAAAAACTATGTGTTATCTTTACAATGAACTTGAAAAAAACCTATAAAATATTGGTGAATTGTTGAGAGATTTACATTCAAGTATTAATTATGTGTAGTGAACCTTGCTAATAAGTTTTCAGCGCCATTGAAATTTACATCAATAACCTATGACTAATTCTTTTGTATTTTTGCAAAGCCAAGAAAGGAAATGACAAAAACTCAACTATATCTTTCTTGTGATGGACATGGTGGAAAGATCATGGGATTTTCTACTTATTTACTTGACCTCTTTTCTTGCTCAATGAAGGAAATTTGTGATGCAGAGTGTGCAAATGAGAACAAAACGCACCCATGATAAAAAGGGCACAACAGGAATGCATGTGCATTCCTGTTGACGAACCTATGTGGAAAGCTTGTTGGAGGTTCAGGCCTTACCAAACCTATAGGAATCAGAATGCGTGCACGTTCTTGAGAACGTGCATTCGTTCCTACGAGTGCACGTTCCTGTTGACTCCCTTGCCACTTTTTCGTTCACCAACTTTGTGAACTCACCCTATTAAATCTTGAAATATTTTCATAAACCATTCTCATGGTTTTGGTTTAGGAGGATGAATCACATTAGGAGCACGTGGTTTATCACCTTAGGAAAAGGATTTCTAGATCTAAGTTACAATATCCCCATGTGGAGAAGTTATCCATGGTAGTGGTTCATGCCATCCATCCACTTCAACATTATATAATCCTTCGAAAAACAAAAAATATTGTAAATATTAATCCCATGCAAGACATATTGACCGAATGAAAAATAAAGGGAAAGTATTCCAAATGGATTGTTATATTTTAGGAGTTTGATTTATAATTTTCATCTTCCAAATTGAAGAAGTACTTGGATTTTTTTGAGGTCATATCAAAGTTACCTCGAGACAATGGGGACATAAATTAAAATTAGTCCTTGTCAAGCGATCATCTAATCCTCATATTGCCTCTACTGACCCTTGGTATGGAGACATTCTTGTGCAACTCTAGATTCGATGGTTCCCCTCTAACCTCTCATGACAAGCATCAATGCATTCACAACCAAACGAACAAGTACCTCATTATCAATGACACCTTGTATCGTCATGGGGTTGACCTGGTATTATATTGATGATTAACCTATAAGGAGGATGAGAAGGTATTAAATGTTTGTCACAATGAAGCATGTGGTGGTTACCTATCAAGGTTGGGAACAACCAAAAAGATATTTCACATTGTATTGAAGTGGTTAAGAAATTCCATCCTTGTCGGGTATTTGTAAAAAAAGGCATGATCACCCTTCCTTGGGCTATTACAATAGTGATTTCTTTAACTCATGATAGGTCACTATGATTTAATCTGCTTGATGTCCATTGTTGATTGTGTTAATTGACTATAAGCGACTATGGATCACTAGTATTGGCTATTATGATAATGGCTAAAGATTGTTGATTGTAGTTAACTATTCATGCCCTTACATGAATTTGGTTAATTTTCATTAATTAAGATTGAATATAATTGATAATAGAAGAATATGTTTGTCCTAATTTATTTTGATTAAACATGATTGACTATGATTAACCATTATTAATTGTAGATAGTTTTGGTTGATTATAAAAAATTATGATAAACTTTGATTCAATGTATAATTAATATTATCTACATAAAAATAGATGAAACTATATAAATATAGTTATTGAATATTATATTTGAATATGTTTATTTTAAGAAATCGTTTCTACCAATGAAATTGAATTTATAACTTAAAATTCACTATTTAAACGTTCTTTCAGACTATAAAATCGATATTGTTTTGAAGATATACCCAAAACATTGAAACTCCATTTTCGCATACAAACATAGAAATCAAGCTCAACATATTTCATAACACGTTGAGACTCCATTTTGTCATATAAACATAGAAATCAAACTCGTATTTCATGCATTTGTCTTTTGGGCGTTAACTCAAAAATAATATTTTTACAAAAGTCTAGTAACTATTAAATCTAAAGATTCTATTACAACTAAATATCTCATTGTCCGCATTAAATAAGTATAGATATAAATGTTAAAGTTTAGGATTTATTAATTTAAATGTTATATTAAATCTTAAAAATATGAACTAAGTTAGAAAAGAAAACTAAAATTTTCCAAAAGACCTTTTATCACAAAGTATTCCAATATGACTATCTTGGGGTGATAGGAAAATAGTCAAAGAACACTTAACCTTATAGCCTTTTTATGAAAGCTTGATTTAAAAATTTAAAAATACATAATTTTTTATAAAATAGTAGTTTTCATCAAACTTCCCCATTCAAAAGAAACAAGGGTAGTTGCTAAGAAACAAGTCCCTGCTAAGAAAACATAAATATGGCTAACAAGTCTGAAGGTTCATCTGAATCTCAGGGTTGTTTTTTCGTTTTTTCATTCTGCCTTGTGGAAGTAGGGATTGTTTAACTAGTTATGTAGTTGTAGGGACTAATTCGTAGGGATTGCTTAACGAGTTTTGTACCTGTAGGGACTAATTCTCCAGTTACCTTTTGGTTGTAGGGATGGGTTCCTGAGAGTTTACTTCGAGATAGTAGTATTTTTTACCTCTACTGATAGATTGAGATTAACTTCCGTCAACCTTGGATTGATGTGGTTATTCCACTTTGGTGTAGTTGTTCTTGAATAATTTATCCTTTGAATTAGACCTATTTTTGGGCTACTGTTATTTTAAATTTTTTGGATTTTGTTTATGAGAATTCCCAAGAGCGTGTCCAGAATATCCTTGGTGTTCTGGTTTTAGACCAGAGGAGAGCAGTTTAATTTTGAAGTCATAAACCTCTCATAAATCGTTTTTCCCTTATTCAAACTCAAGATTTACAAAAGAGACATAACCCAATCTTTGCTTTACCTTGTCCAAATGATGTCAAATAAACAATAATATTTGAAAACATTAGCTCGTGCAATGTTTACAAGGTATGTTGTTTTATTCAATTACATGAGCTTTAAAGTAGTTGCTTCTCAATAGTAAATTAATTTATTTTTTGTTGGTGTACTATATGGTTGATTGATTTGGTTCGACTGAACTTTAATATGATCTCTACATAATGAACTTTATCACTGAGATTATGGATTATATGTTTTATATCATTAATAATGGGGTGGTGGTCTGATCCCTTGAGGCATTTTGTCGAGGAAGGACTTCCCTTAAAAAATAATCAGTATGGATAAACACAGAGCATAGGTTGGCGAGAGCGAATATTTGTCAAGATTTTTCAAATATGTAAAGAAGTGGATTTTGTAATAGGGTATGTCAGCATTCCAAAAGAAGTAGAATATTGGCCTAGAATTTCTAAGGATGAGAAGTGGATTGTCTGCTAGGGTATGTCCACATGCCAAAAGAAGCAAAATTACAGCCTCGCATAGATCACTATGAGCCCATGAGAACCCGTGGAAGGATTTCAACATGGATTTTTTTCTTAGGTTTTCAAAAATGTAGTGAGGTAATGATTCTATGTTTGTTGATAGATTTTTAAAATGACACAACTAATTCCTTTGTGAGAATATGTGAGGCGACGATTGTAATACTGTTGTTTTTTACAAAGATTGTGAAATTGCATGGACTGCTTTAGAGTATCAATTGTAATACTGTTGTTTTTTACAGAGATTGTGAAATTGCATGGACTGCTTTAGAGTATCACAATAGGGACAATAAGTTTTCGACACATTTTGGAAGAAAATAGATATTAAATTGCATTTTAATTCACCAAACCATAATCGATTTTGTTCCTAATCTTGTTCAAGCTTGACAAGAGAATGAAATTTGCATACAAATCTCTTCGACAACAACATAATTCTCTCAAGATTTACTTGCAGATTGAGTAATACTCCTGTCTTAGATATTGCAATGATTTCATCTTGGACCTTACTCTATTACATATATATGGAGATGAATGACGCCCCTCTTTGTCTAGGGAATGAATTGAGGACATAATGCATTAAAAGGGGAACTGGCTTGTTGTAACGTGTAAGGGCCAGAGTCAGTTAATTTTCCACCTTCCTTTCCAAATCTTGGTCCTTCCAAAAGAGAGCGGGGAGCAAGGGATGGATCGTGGCGCTCTTGGATTGGTTGGTTTCCCTTTCACACGTTCGAATTTTAGGCAGGCGTACAAAGCACGTGAGTACACTTGTTGTTGGATCAATTAATGGGATGGTAGAGGGGCAATACAAATCAACAAGTGTTATTTGCACATCACAAAACCTCAACACGTTTTATTTGAGAGGACACATGGAGAGTTGGTAATCCATTGAATGCAATGCAAGTTCATAATGCAAAAGTTCAAAGCCCAAGCCCTAGGTTCTGACGAGGTAGAACCCCATGCATGTAGGCATTTAAATCTCGTTGCTGTAAAAAGTATCTACAACAATCATGCAGTAAAATGTACCTACCAGACAAAGAACATCTATGAAGACAGGAAAAATGCTCAGAACATATATTCCAAAGATTGGTTTACAGGTAAGGGATTCCCAATGAAAAAAAAAACATGTCTCTAGGTGCTTCATATTTACACTAAATTTCTATAATAACAAATTGCTTAATAAATTGTTTTGAAAAATATCCAAGAGATTTTCATGGCGGAGGATGGGATTATGGAGGAGAATTCAAGCGCAGTCCTTTTGGAGAGACATTAATGCTGCATGAAACAAATCTTACTACTACCTTCTTGGATCCTATATCAGAAAAATTACTTCTCCCTTCCTCAAGAGCACTTTGCTACATCCCTAGCGATCTTGATGCACTATGTCTTAAACAATACAGGATTGCAGGAAGTGACTGAAAGGAACGCTTTGCAACTTCTTGTACATGTCTTCATGTCACATAAATATTTTCTACCATTGAATGAAGAGGTAGCTTAGTTAGCGCGTCGAGAAGGAGGACGTAGAGAAGAAAGCTATGGAATTGAATTACGAAAGGATTTTATTTGAAATGGGGCTGATACACAAGAACATTTATGGGATTGATAATGCTTCATTCTAAGACTAAGAAATTGAGCGTTCATATCAAACAGAAGCAGTTAGTCGCTGATTGACGTGTACAAGATACATTGATACAATACATGCATGGAGTTGTTTTCGATGGTGTCGAATTTTTGTTCCTGGAATTACAACATTGAGAGTCTTTTTTTCTCTTGGCACTGTTCTGTTCATTGCTATTTCATTCCCTTTTATGTTTTTCTCTTCTTGAATATTGCGCCCATAAATTAGTAGTCAAAGACCAGTTCGAAAATAATTTTTTTGCACGTAAAAAATGTGTTAAATAGGTTCAAGATTGATGAGTATTCCACCTAAAGTGAAATGCAAATGACACATGGTGCTACTGACAAAATAATAACGCAACCCAGATATGCCAGCATTGAGGAATAAGGGAACCAAATCACATGATTGAAAAGCAATGAGGAATCAAAATAGCAGTTTGGTTGCATTCAGATCAAAACAAGTAAAATAAGTCAGCTCAACAACGAAGGTTTCGAACCTAAAATCACAAGAAATTAGGGTTTTATGTCATAATGAGGATGTGGGCAGTCTAGAAGGATAAGAGGCGCACTTAAAACAAAATCCAGGATTGAGCTCGCGGGAATAATTATCATAACGCTTGGTATGAATGTTTGCTCTTCAAATGACCGTGACCCTCTCTCCAAGAGCAGTGACCTTGGTAAATGAATCACCTAAAGAAAGATTCTAGATCATTGAAAGATAGTACGCCATGAAGGGGTTGCATAAACTCCATTTATGGTTTTGTTGACATAGTGGTGGCTTCCAATGTATATTAATCTGCATGCAGAACAATACATACCAATTGGTAAAAATAAAGAGAACTATTTTCACCAAGGAGACTCTGCACAACACAATAGAAGACAACACTTTTAGTTTTAGTTTTGAGTAGTGGGTTTCAATGGCGGAAAGAAAAGAATGGAAAATATAAAGTAATTTTGGTAGATATGCGTCGAAGAATAGATACTTGTGTCGATCTTCCCCGCAATAAGGCGCATGTGGTATGCATGTAATTCTTCCCTTGAATCTTCCGCCAATTCCACAACAAGAAATGTTAACATTAATCATGCCTGCAAAGTAGTGTTAACATTAATCATGCCTACAATATCAATATTTTCACGGTCACTAGTATGTTGATCACATAATGCATTTCAAATTTCAAGAAACTAATGAAAATATAAATGAATGCTCACCGAATTGTTGGTATTTTTGTATGACTTCGATGGTCACATCATAACTATGCTAACAAGAATTTGAATTGTTGCGGCAATGCATTAGCCATCAACACTCTTGTCACTGGACAACTCATAAGGAATGTAACCAAGAGGACCTATTCCTGCAACTACAAACTTTTGACCGCCAAGTTGATATAATCTCTGCACCAACAATATCATTATTTTCACAGTCACTGGTATGTTGATCACATAATGCACTTCAAATTTCAATCAACTAACGAAAATGAAAATGAATGCTCATCGAATTGCTGGTATTTTTGTACGACTTCGACGACCACATCATAACTATTAGTATAAACATAAGTAGCTGCAAAAGTTGTTGTTGATGCATGATTTGTTTTTGTTGCAGCAATGCATTCGCCATCAACAATCCCGCCATTGAACAGCTGATAAGGAATGCAACACTCCCGCAACTGGACAATTGATAAGGAATGCAACCAACAGGACCTATTCCTACAACAACAAACTTTTGAAGTGTAGCTTACCACACTCTCCAGTTGAAGTGTAGCATGTTCGTTTTACAACACATGGCATGGCTGCATGGTCGACATCATGGTTGTGCAACACATGATTGGAACTTACATAGTAAAATAAATGCATGCACTATGGGCTATCAACATTAAATGTTAAGAAGTAATGGTAGATTAATTTCTAGCATTACTTTGTTTCGGAAAAATGAGTACACAAACATAGACTCATAAACTAAGTTATTTTCTCCCTTGCCTCGGGAAGAGGCCAAATAAGAGGTCAAATCTAAAACTTAGATTAAAAATCAAATCTGAATTTTGGAAATTATATAAAACTCTCCAAACTTTGGTTAAGATGGTTCATGTTGCCTTGGTTTCGATGAATAACTAATAGAAGGACCAAAAATCGTTTACTAAGAGTCCCTCAACCCGAAGGGAAGGGACTAATAAAAGTTTACAAAATGGTAGATTTTCATCACAAAATATTCATTATCATAATAGTTAGTATTCCATATTTTATTAAATAAACAAATCAATTAAAAAATACTTTTAAGAAAAAAAATGCATAAAGTACCAAGAAAACCATATGTTTATAATATTTATTTACATTTAAATGGAAGTTTATATAATATTTGATTTTATAAGAAATGGCATATTTTAAGTTTTGTTCTTGATTATGTCTATTGTGGTTTATTATGGATGATTATGATTGATCATTGTTGACCTAGATTGATATAGAAGATATTGTTGATATGGATTATTTTATGGTTAACTATATAATCTTTATAATTGAGTATAATATTATGCCTGAGTGTGTAGGACAATGGTCGTATTATGGTTAAATTTTGTTAAATGTTGGTGGGTTGAGTTGATGTTAGTTAACAATGGTAAGTTTTGATGATTATAGTTTACTTTAGTTGATTTAAGAAAACTTTGGTTGATTTATGTTGAATTTGGATGATTATAGGCGATATTCATTCACTATGGTAATTAATCTTTGTTGATTATGATTCACTATCATTGACTCTTGGTCAACTATTCTTGGTATGTTTCAGTTTGTTATATGTCTAGTTGGCCATGGGGTATTATACATAATGAATTATAAAAACCAATAAAACAAAACCTCTATTGGAATATTCAATCATATGTTTTTCATAGATAGCATACTTCATATAGGCTTGTTGAATGCAAAATGTTTTCTGATGTTTTCTGATGCACTACCACTCAAAGGGGTACCAACATGGGTTACAAGGGTGTCCAATAATGTGAGATTAAGTACCTCTTGTATTACCTGCATGTATGCTTCCCTAACCATAGTTTGATGTGTTGAACGACAAATCTATGTAGCTTAAAGATGTTGGAACATGTATCTACCCTGGAAAAAAACATTAACCCAAAACTCCTGCTAAAGAAAGTGATCTGATACAAATTGTTAGGCACCAAATCTATTATAATAATAGAAAATAGAAATATTGTAGTGAATACCAGTGGAATAAAAACAAAGAACAAAAATATAGCACCAGAACAACAGAATATATGGAAGCAAAACACCAAAATAATACCTTTATTGATAGAAAACAATGTTCACTTGCCTCTTCAAGGGGGAAACCTTCAGCAAAGTAGAGATCTATTACAATAATTCTAAAGACAAATCTTTCTCATGCCTCCTACTCTAATTTATACTAATTCTATCTTCTAAAGAACATTCTGGATGAATATCTTTCTAGAAGCATAAGATTCTATTAGGTCTGCTTACATTGAGTTGTTCATATTTATTAAATAGGCCTTATTAACTATTGTCAACCTTTATTACATGGAAAATATATTATTCTATATATGTGAGAGGCTAGAGAGG
>ML800853.1:111991-134828 GCA_009831015.1 Picea engelmannii
AAATTGAAATGTGGAACTTTGGAGCTTCATACACTACCCATATGTGCCATATTTCTTTCCTTTAGTATGAAGTCAACACCATTTAGGTAAGTCACATTTGTTTCCTCAAAATTTCTTTAGTGTATACTAATAATTAAATGTTTTGTTAAATTTTACTAGTTTTGGGGTATTTAAGTCAAGTAACTAGTACTATATATAGAAAATTAATATATTTATGGTTCATTAACTTGAGTTTATTTTTCATTTAAAAAGGTCATTTTTAAAAGATCAAGAATTGTCACTATAGTCTTTAAAGTTTAAAAATTAATAGTGTGTGTGTCTGTGTTTGTGTGTGATGATGATGATGATGATGATATTTTAGTAATTTTGAGGCATCCTCTTTTGTATATGATAATTCCCTTGAAAGTAGTAGTTTAAGGTGGAATCAAGTGTCATCCATCAACTTCAAGTTCTTTTGTTTCTTGTCCATTGACCATATATGTCCAGTAAGTGCACTCAAGTGTGTCCAGTGCATTGGAAATTAGTTTAACTTTACCAAAGATTAAGGAAATGCATGCCCTACCCATAAATCTAGGTTATGAGAACCATTAATTGCTTCTGGATTTAGCACTTAGCAAAATTTTCTTCCATGAGAGATTCATTAATGTGTAACACAAGTATTTATAATACTTTAGAAAAAAATCATACATTCAGGTACACATAAAATTCATACACTTTGAAATTCATACATTCATCGACATAAAATGTAGAAACAATGACATTTATAAAACAAATGTGCCATGAAATGTGTGTGTGTGTAATTAACATCATATAAATTGTACATTTTTTACAAAATGGCACCTCGTGCCCAATATACAAAATGACAACAAGTGTCCTAACATGGAAAACAACCATATGGTGGCATGTATATACAAAATGGAAGTAATTGGGTAATCATTGATCACTTCCACCCTTGCCACTCTCAGGAGCATCCTGAAAATCCATCTTTCTTCTCTTCCTTGAGGAAGCACCTCGAATAGTTTTGGGCCTTGGCATGCTTCATCTCTCCAGAAACTACACAAACAAAAAACATTGTTATAGTTTTTCTTTCCTTAATGAATTAAAAAAAATACAAAATGATACTTTGTAATTTAACCTAAGACAACTCAGCACATATGCTACTGAAAATTGTGAGGGTGTTACCCTCCTCCATGACCCCAATATCTCAGTGATCCCAACCTACATCATTTACAATGATCAAATCAATAAAATTAAACAAATATGCATAAAATAAAATTCATGATACATAAAAATTATCATCAACACATTATCTCACCATGAATATCTTAGGCCTCAATGGAGATTCACTAGCAGGTGGAGCACTCAGCTGTACGACCTACTCCGAGAAAACCTCTATTGTGGTAGCATCAGTGGATGGGGTTGATGGACATGGTGGTGGAGGTGGGTGGCGTATGCGTGCATCAATTGTTGATGCATGTGATGGAAGAGATGGTGTGAATGGGTGGCATGTGGGTGAATCCATTGATGATGCATGGAATAGGAAAAATGTCAGGGTCGAAAATGATGGATCCCTAGAGGATTTATAAGTGATGAGAACTACCTTGGCCTATAGTAAGCTAACCAAGAAGCAAATACAAGGTGCCAAGGGAGTGCAACAATACTATAATTAGCGAATATGTTTGCAACGTGCATACATATTAATAATATTGAACTATTAGTACCAAATAGTAAAATTCCAAAACATAAACACAAACAAATTGACATTTAAATTATATTTAACTCAATACACATGATATATGTGATGAAAGTGACTTATCCATCCCAAATGGACATTCCTCTCCATCTTCTAGTCCCACATCCTGTAGAAACACAAGAACATTAAAAAATTGAGGATGCCATAAAATAAAGAAACGACTATGGTGAATTTATCAAATGTGACACATACGTATGTATGGGGTACACCGAATGAGAAGTTTTCCTCTACTCCTGCATTAATGGTGGATATGGAAACTAATGCATCCATGGGTGTAGGGGATTTGATGCACAGATGTAACAACTACAAAACAACATACAATAAAATATCTATATAAATACACATAATACAAAATAAATATATAACGGTTACGAACATAGTGATGGTTAAGATACTAATATCCTCCATGAAGCTATGTTTTCCACTGGCCTCCATAGACCCATAGAAGGTATGCCCACAACTTGAGAATCTATGAGGTTGACATGGACAACTGATATGTCCATGTTCCCTCTCCTCACTAAACTTTGTTATGTTGTGTGAATCTCTGACCCCTTTATCAATGTCATCGACAGGCACCTCTTGTCGAGATAGAGAAACAAAGATGCCATGTTTCACTAGGCTTCGAGTCAATATTTAAATAGCTCGTACATGTTGTAAGCTCTATGCAAGAAGAGGATGTTGGGAAGGGGGATCAAGCCTTCACCTGGGAGGGTGAATAACTAACATGGGATCACACCTGACATGATATCAATCATATTTGGAACCTCAACCCACCCCCTGGATTTCACCCATGTCAAAGTAGTTGACATGCAAACCCAAAATAAATTCAGTCCATGGTTTTCTCAAAAAATATAAGGGAACCTCCATGCTATTGTGGGGAGGTTTATCAAATACCATATACCACCTATCCATCTAGTTTTGACTAATTTTGGATGGATACACTAGTCAATACAAATGTGTTTTTTGTTCATAGGTAGTACTTCTTCATTTATAGGATCCCTAAAAATAGACAATAGTTGTTGTTTTGAAATACCCAAGTCTCTGACTTGGTTTCTATCCAATCCAGTGTTGTAGTAATCAAACGTTCTTTCCCTATACTCATAAATAGAAGCCAATTCCCCTTGGTAACTTGCAATGGACCTTACAATGATGTCCAAAGAAGTAGCCAAGGATAGTCTTCTTGGTTCTCTAGTGCGTCTTAATTATTCTACAAGTGTTATTAATCTATCCAACCCCTCATCAATTTCATTGTTTAGATTGGGTGGTTGGGGTTTTTCTCTCCTTGGTCTGCTGCTGGGTGGTTTACAATGTCACCATGTTACATTTTAAAATATATGATGCAATTTAATAAGTGGACTTATGACTAATATATTACAAGAAATGATGTCATTTTATCACAACAAAATCATTAACATAATTTTGTTTAAAACAAAGAAAAACTATGTGTTATCTTTACAATGAACTTGAAAAAAACCTATAAAATATTGGTGAATTGTTGAGAGATTTACATTCAAGTATTAATTATGTGTAGTGAACCTTGCTAATAAGTTTTCAGCGCCATTGAAATTTACATCAATAACCTATGACTAATTCTTTTGTATTTTTGCAAAGCCAAGAAAGGAAATGACAAAAACTCAACTATATCTTTCTTGTGATGGACATGGTGGAAAGATCATGGGATTTTCTACTTATTTACTTGACCTCTTTTCTTGCTCAATGAAGGAAATTTGTGATGCAGAGTGTGCAAATGAGAACAAAACGCACCCATGATAAAAAGGGCACAACAGGAATGCATGTGCATTCCTGTTGACGAACCTATGTGGAAAGCTTGTTGGAGGTTCAGGCCTTACCAAACCTATAGGAATCAGAATGCGTGCACGTTCTTGAGAACGTGCATTCGTTCCTACGAGTGCACGTTCCTGTTGACTCCCTTGCCACTTTTTCGTTCACCAACTTTGTGAACTCACCCTATTAAATCTTGAAATATTTTCATAAACCATTCTCATGGTTTTGGTTTAGGAGGATGAATCACATTAGGAGCACGTGGTTTATCACCTTAGGAAAAGGATTTCTAGATCTAAGTTACAATATCCCCATGTGGAGAAGTTATCCATGGTAGTGGTTCATGCCATCCATCCACTTCAACATTATATAATCCTTCGAAAAACAAAAAATATTGTAAATATTAATCCCATGCAAGACATATTGACCGAATGAAAAATAAAGGGAAAGTATTCCAAATGGATTGTTATATTTTAGGAGTTTGATTTATAATTTTCATCTTCCAAATTGAAGAAGTACTTGGATTTTTTTGAGGTCATATCAAAGTTACCTCGAGACAATGGGGACATAAATTAAAATTAGTCCTTGTCAAGCGATCATCTAATCCTCATATTGCCTCTACTGACCCTTGGTATGGAGACATTCTTGTGCAACTCTAGATTCGATGGTTCCCCTCTAACCTCTCATGACAAGCATCAATGCATTCACAACCAAACGAACAAGTACCTCATTATCAATGACACCTTGTATCGTCATGGGGTTGACCTGGTATTATATTGATGATTAACCTATAAGGAGGATGAGAAGGTATTAAATGTTTGTCACAATGAAGCATGTGGTGGTTACCTATCAAGGTTGGGAACAACCAAAAAGATATTTCACATTGTATTGAAGTGGTTAAGAAATTCCATCCTTGTCGGGTATTTGTAAAAAAAGGCATGATCACCCTTCCTTGGGCTATTACAATAGTGATTTCTTTAACTCATGATAGGTCACTATGATTTAATCTGCTTGATGTCCATTGTTGATTGTGTTAATTGACTATAAGCGACTATGGATCACTAGTATTGGCTATTATGATAATGGCTAAAGATTGTTGATTGTAGTTAACTATTCATGCCCTTACATGAATTTGGTTAATTTTCATTAATTAAGATTGAATATAATTGATAATAGAAGAATATGTTTGTCCTAATTTATTTTGATTAAACATGATTGACTATGATTAACCATTATTAATTGTAGATAGTTTTGGTTGATTATAAAAAATTATGATAAACTTTGATTCAATGTATAATTAATATTATCTACATAAAAATAGATGAAACTATATAAATATAGTTATTGAATATTATATTTGAATATGTTTATTTTAAGAAATCGTTTCTACCAATGAAATTGAATTTATAACTTAAAATTCACTATTTAAACGTTCTTTCAGACTATAAAATCGATATTGTTTTGAAGATATACCCAAAACATTGAAACTCCATTTTCGCATACAAACATAGAAATCAAGCTCAACATATTTCATAACACGTTGAGACTCCATTTTGTCATATAAACATAGAAATCAAACTCGTATTTCATGCATTTGTCTTTTGGGCGTTAACTCAAAAATAATATTTTTACAAAAGTCTAGTAACTATTAAATCTAAAGATTCTATTACAACTAAATATCTCATTGTCCGCATTAAATAAGTATAGATATAAATGTTAAAGTTTAGGATTTATTAATTTAAATGTTATATTAAATCTTAAAAATATGAACTAAGTTAGAAAAGAAAACTAAAATTTTCCAAAAGACCTTTTATCACAAAGTATTCCAATATGACTATCTTGGGGTGATAGGAAAATAGTCAAAGAACACTTAACCTTATAGCCTTTTTATGAAAGCTTGATTTAAAAATTTAAAAATACATAATTTTTTATAAAATAGTAGTTTTCATCAAACTTCCCCATTCAAAAGAAACAAGGGTAGTTGCTAAGAAACAAGTCCCTGCTAAGAAAACATAAATATGGCTAACAAGTCTGAAGGTTCATCTGAATCTCAGGGTTGTTTTTTCGTTTTTTCATTCTGCCTTGTGGAAGTAGGGATTGTTTAACTAGTTATGTAGTTGTAGGGACTAATTCGTAGGGATTGCTTAACGAGTTTTGTACCTGTAGGGACTAATTCTCCAGTTACCTTTTGGTTGTAGGGATGGGTTCCTGAGAGTTTACTTCGAGATAGTAGTATTTTTTACCTCTACTGATAGATTGAGATTAACTTCCGTCAACCTTGGATTGATGTGGTTATTCCACTTTGGTGTAGTTGTTCTTGAATAATTTATCCTTTGAATTAGACCTATTTTTGGGCTACTGTTATTTTAAATTTTTTGGATTTTGTTTATGAGAATTCCCAAGAGCGTGTCCAGAATATCCTTGGTGTTCTGGTTTTAGACCAGAGGAGAGCAGTTTAATTTTGAAGTCATAAACCTCTCATAAATCGTTTTTCCCTTATTCAAACTCAAGATTTACAAAAGAGACATAACCCAATCTTTGCTTTACCTTGTCCAAATGATGTCAAATAAACAATAATATTTGAAAACATTAGCTCGTGCAATGTTTACAAGGTATGTTGTTTTATTCAATTACATGAGCTTTAAAGTAGTTGCTTCTCAATAGTAAATTAATTTATTTTTTGTTGGTGTACTATATGGTTGATTGATTTGGTTCGACTGAACTTTAATATGATCTCTACATAATGAACTTTATCACTGAGATTATGGATTATATGTTTTATATCATTAATAATGGGGTGGTGGTCTGATCCCTTGAGGCATTTTGTCGAGGAAGGACTTCCCTTAAAAAATAATCAGTATGGATAAACACAGAGCATAGGTTGGCGAGAGCGAATATTTGTCAAGATTTTTCAAATATGTAAAGAAGTGGATTTTGTAATAGGGTATGTCAGCATTCCAAAAGAAGTAGAATATTGGCCTAGAATTTCTAAGGATGAGAAGTGGATTGTCTGCTAGGGTATGTCCACATGCCAAAAGAAGCAAAATTACAGCCTCGCATAGATCACTATGAGCCCATGAGAACCCGTGGAAGGATTTCAACATGGATTTTTTTCTTAGGTTTTCAAAAATGTAGTGAGGTAATGATTCTATGTTTGTTGATAGATTTTTAAAATGACACAACTAATTCCTTTGTGAGAATATGTGAGGCGACGATTGTAATACTGTTGTTTTTTACAAAGATTGTGAAATTGCATGGACTGCTTTAGAGTATCAATTGTAATACTGTTGTTTTTTACAGAGATTGTGAAATTGCATGGACTGCTTTAGAGTATCACAATAGGGACAATAAGTTTTCGACACATTTTGGAAGAAAATAGATATTAAATTGCATTTTAATTCACCAAACCATAATCGATTTTGTTCCTAATCTTGTTCAAGCTTGACAAGAGAATGAAATTTGCATACAAATCTCTTCGACAACAACATAATTCTCTCAAGATTTACTTGCAGATTGAGTAATACTCCTGTCTTAGATATTGCAATGATTTCATCTTGGACCTTACTCTATTACATATATATGGAGATGAATGACGCCCCTCTTTGTCTAGGGAATGAATTGAGGACATAATGCATTAAAAGGGGAACTGGCTTGTTGTAACGTGTAAGGGCCAGAGTCAGTTAATTTTCCACCTTCCTTTCCAAATCTTGGTCCTTCCAAAAGAGAGCGGGGAGCAAGGGATGGATCGTGGCGCTCTTGGATTGGTTGGTTTCCCTTTCACACGTTCGAATTTTAGGCAGGCGTACAAAGCACGTGAGTACACTTGTTGTTGGATCAATTAATGGGATGGTAGAGGGGCAATACAAATCAACAAGTGTTATTTGCACATCACAAAACCTCAACACGTTTTATTTGAGAGGACACATGGAGAGTTGGTAATCCATTGAATGCAATGCAAGTTCATAATGCAAAAGTTCAAAGCCCAAGCCCTAGGTTCTGACGAGGTAGAACCCCATGCATGTAGGCATTTAAATCTCGTTGCTGTAAAAAGTATCTACAACAATCATGCAGTAAAATGTACCTACCAGACAAAGAACATCTATGAAGACAGGAAAAATGCTCAGAACATATATTCCAAAGATTGGTTTACAGGTAAGGGATTCCCAATGAAAAAAAAAACATGTCTCTAGGTGCTTCATATTTACACTAAATTTCTATAATAACAAATTGCTTAATAAATTGTTTTGAAAAATATCCAAGAGATTTTCATGGCGGAGGATGGGATTATGGAGGAGAATTCAAGCGCAGTCCTTTTGGAGAGACATTAATGCTGCATGAAACAAATCTTACTACTACCTTCTTGGATCCTATATCAGAAAAATTACTTCTCCCTTCCTCAAGAGCACTTTGCTACATCCCTAGCGATCTTGATGCACTATGTCTTAAACAATACAGGATTGCAGGAAGTGACTGAAAGGAACGCTTTGCAACTTCTTGTACATGTCTTCATGTCACATAAATATTTTCTACCATTGAATGAAGAGGTAGCTTAGTTAGCGCGTCGAGAAGGAGGACGTAGAGAAGAAAGCTATGGAATTGAATTACGAAAGGATTTTATTTGAAATGGGGCTGATACACAAGAACATTTATGGGATTGATAATGCTTCATTCTAAGACTAAGAAATTGAGCGTTCATATCAAACAGAAGCAGTTAGTCGCTGATTGACGTGTACAAGATACATTGATACAATACATGCATGGAGTTGTTTTCGATGGTGTCGAATTTTTGTTCCTGGAATTACAACATTGAGAGTCTTTTTTTCTCTTGGCACTGTTCTGTTCATTGCTATTTCATTCCCTTTTATGTTTTTCTCTTCTTGAATATTGCGCCCATAAATTAGTAGTCAAAGACCAGTTCGAAAATAATTTTTTTGCACGTAAAAAATGTGTTAAATAGGTTCAAGATTGATGAGTATTCCACCTAAAGTGAAATGCAAATGACACATGGTGCTACTGACAAAATAATAACGCAACCCAGATATGCCAGCATTGAGGAATAAGGGAACCAAATCACATGATTGAAAAGCAATGAGGAATCAAAATAGCAGTTTGGTTGCATTCAGATCAAAACAAGTAAAATAAGTCAGCTCAACAACGAAGGTTTCGAACCTAAAATCACAAGAAATTAGGGTTTTATGTCATAATGAGGATGTGGGCAGTCTAGAAGGATAAGAGGCGCACTTAAAACAAAATCCAGGATTGAGCTCGCGGGAATAATTATCATAACGCTTGGTATGAATGTTTGCTCTTCAAATGACCGTGACCCTCTCTCCAAGAGCAGTGACCTTGGTAAATGAATCACCTAAAGAAAGATTCTAGATCATTGAAAGATAGTACGCCATGAAGGGGTTGCATAAACTCCATTTATGGTTTTGTTGACATAGTGGTGGCTTCCAATGTATATTAATCTGCATGCAGAACAATACATACCAATTGGTAAAAATAAAGAGAACTATTTTCACCAAGGAGACTCTGCACAACACAATAGAAGACAACACTTTTAGTTTTAGTTTTGAGTAGTGGGTTTCAATGGCGGAAAGAAAAGAATGGAAAATATAAAGTAATTTTGGTAGATATGCGTCGAAGAATAGATACTTGTGTCGATCTTCCCCGCAATAAGGCGCATGTGGTATGCATGTAATTCTTCCCTTGAATCTTCCGCCAATTCCACAACAAGAAATGTTAACATTAATCATGCCTGCAAAGTAGTGTTAACATTAATCATGCCTACAATATCAATATTTTCACGGTCACTAGTATGTTGATCACATAATGCATTTCAAATTTCAAGAAACTAATGAAAATATAAATGAATGCTCACCGAATTGTTGGTATTTTTGTATGACTTCGATGGTCACATCATAACTATGCTAACAAGAATTTGAATTGTTGCGGCAATGCATTAGCCATCAACACTCTTGTCACTGGACAACTCATAAGGAATGTAACCAAGAGGACCTATTCCTGCAACTACAAACTTTTGACCGCCAAGTTGATATAATCTCTGCACCAACAATATCATTATTTTCACAGTCACTGGTATGTTGATCACATAATGCACTTCAAATTTCAATCAACTAACGAAAATGAAAATGAATGCTCATCGAATTGCTGGTATTTTTGTACGACTTCGACGACCACATCATAACTATTAGTATAAACATAAGTAGCTGCAAAAGTTGTTGTTGATGCATGATTTGTTTTTGTTGCAGCAATGCATTCGCCATCAACAATCCCGCCATTGAACAGCTGATAAGGAATGCAACACTCCCGCAACTGGACAATTGATAAGGAATGCAACCAACAGGACCTATTCCTACAACAACAAACTTTTGAAGTGTAGCTTACCACACTCTCCAGTTGAAGTGTAGCATGTTCGTTTTACAACACATGGCATGGCTGCATGGTCGACATCATGGTTGTGCAACACATGATTGGAACTTACATAGTAAAATAAATGCATGCACTATGGGCTATCAACATTAAATGTTAAGAAGTAATGGTAGATTAATTTCTAGCATTACTTTGTTTCGGAAAAATGAGTACACAAACATAGACTCATAAACTAAGTTATTTTCTCCCTTGCCTCGGGAAGAGGCCAAATAAGAGGTCAAATCTAAAACTTAGATTAAAAATCAAATCTGAATTTTGGAAATTATATAAAACTCTCCAAACTTTGGTTAAGATGGTTCATGTTGCCTTGGTTTCGATGAATAACTAATAGAAGGACCAAAAATCGTTTACTAAGAGTCCCTCAACCCGAAGGGAAGGGACTAATAAAAGTTTACAAAATGGTAGATTTTCATCACAAAATATTCATTATCATAATAGTTAGTATTCCATATTTTATTAAATAAACAAATCAATTAAAAAATACTTTTAAGAAAAAAAATGCATAAAGTACCAAGAAAACCATATGTTTATAATATTTATTTACATTTAAATGGAAGTTTATATAATATTTGATTTTATAAGAAATGGCATATTTTAAGTTTTGTTCTTGATTATGTCTATTGTGGTTTATTATGGATGATTATGATTGATCATTGTTGACCTAGATTGATATAGAAGATATTGTTGATATGGATTATTTTATGGTTAACTATATAATCTTTATAATTGAGTATAATATTATGCCTGAGTGTGTAGGACAATGGTCGTATTATGGTTAAATTTTGTTAAATGTTGGTGGGTTGAGTTGATGTTAGTTAACAATGGTAAGTTTTGATGATTATAGTTTACTTTAGTTGATTTAAGAAAACTTTGGTTGATTTATGTTGAATTTGGATGATTATAGGCGATATTCATTCACTATGGTAATTAATCTTTGTTGATTATGATTCACTATCATTGACTCTTGGTCAACTATTCTTGGTATGTTTCAGTTTGTTATATGTCTAGTTGGCCATGGGGTATTATACATAATGAATTATAAAAACCAATAAAACAAAACCTCTATTGGAATATTCAATCATATGTTTTTCATAGATAGCATACTTCATATAGGCTTGTTGAATGCAAAATGTTTTCTGATGTTTTCTGATGCACTACCACTCAAAGGGGTACCAACATGGGTTACAAGGGTGTCCAATAATGTGAGATTAAGTACCTCTTGTATTACCTGCATGTATGCTTCCCTAACCATAGTTTGATGTGTTGAACGACAAATCTATGTAGCTTAAAGATGTTGGAACATGTATCTACCCTGGAAAAAAACATTAACCCAAAACTCCTGCTAAAGAAAGTGATCTGATACAAATTGTTAGGCACCAAATCTATTATAATAATAGAAAATAGAAATATTGTAGTGAATACCAGTGGAATAAAAACAAAGAACAAAAATATAGCACCAGAACAACAGAATATATGGAAGCAAAACACCAAAATAATACCTTTATTGATAGAAAACAATGTTCACTTGCCTCTTCAAGGGGGAAACCTTCAGCAAAGTAGAGATCTATTACAATAATTCTAAAGACAAATCTTTCTCATGCCTCCTACTCTAATTTATACTAATTCTATCTTCTAAAGAACATTCTGGATGAATATCTTTCTAGAAGCATAAGATTCTATTAGGTCTGCTTACATTGAGTTGTTCATATTTATTAAATAGGCCTTATTAACTATTGTCAACCTTTATTACATGGAAAATATATTATTCTATATATGTGAGAGGCTAGAGAGGATAGGTCCCTAACACATAAGTACTAGATGTGAATCCAATTCACATAGATTCTCCACATCGATTGTAACTTATTTTTAAGGTGTAGTATAAGTAGGTAGCTTCGAGAATAAAACTTTAACAAAATGTGTGTGGTCAAGTGCATGGTAATACATGTGGTATTGTGAGAGGTCATTTTGTAAATAAATGAACTATTGTCTAGTGTGGGGTGGGTAAGGAAAATTCATTGGGGAGATGATTGGATTGAGAGATAGACAATATTTAGAATTAAAGGAAACCAGGTGCTTACCCATCTTCTTTTAAGTGGTAATATCCTTTTGAGAAGCTAAGGAAAAATATTTACTACTTCATGATAGATAGAAGGGAATAAACTAAAATTAAATTTAATGATAAGAACCTATTCAAAATCACAAATGGAGAGATATACTTGGAGCCTTCATAAGACTAAAATTGACTACGAGATGGTCTAGTTGGAAGAAATATATAGTTGAAGTCAAAGAATCCATAGACTCTCAATATAATCTACATGGTAGAAATGTTCTTGAAGGGCTATGTAGAAGGTTTCTCAACTATTGATGGAAATAGGAATCTAAGGAACCACCTCATCATTGAGTTCCATACAAAGTGTGTATATTTGATCCAAGTATGTTGGGTTTTCTCCCACCATTGTGTAATACCCCAGTTTTTAGCCCTGTATTAAATAATGTATTTTGTTAATTTATGAAAGGCCAGCGTTATGCCTAGGAAATGTAATGTTTTGGTCATTATTAATAATAAATACATCAATAACTGCTAGACGGACAATGAAAAGAGTTATAGGGGGCTATGATTCCATAAGAGCGGGGGCTTGATGGATTAAGTATTATTTTATATTTTATTTAGCCATAATTGTTTTAATGGAGAGGAGTGATTACATGAGCTTCTTTGGGGAGGCCATGTGGTTATTTATTTGCAAATAAATATATAAACCCATCTTCTGGGTTATTTGGGGGTTATTCTTCTTCGTCTCTCACTCACTCATGGTTCATTGTTCATTGTTCACACCTTTCATTATGTTCTCTCTTAATTCATTCTTTCACCTACTCTTCATTTTTCATTCATGTTTTGGCTTGGGAAAGAAAAACAAATTGTTGGAGAGGAGCCATGGTTTTGTTGGTTGTAATGACTGTTGGCGTATTCCCTATACAACAATGTCTATGGTTTGGTGGAACGTCCTTGGTCTGTAGCCAGTTGGTGATTCATTTCATTAAAGATAAGTTCTCTCTGTCATGATTTTATTTACTTGTGTATTTATTCCAATGTGTATTTATTTATCTATGAAATTTGTATCTATAATATGCATGATTGTTGGTTATTGTTGTTCATGACATATGTATCATTTCTTTGTGTTGTAGCATGAATATTGAACTATGCATGTGAATATTTCATGCCTCTTTATTAATTAGAAAATTATTAGAATTTGAATTAAGTTTAGAAACGAGCTTGAAGTAGCGTAGCCCAACCTGGGGATGGTTGGGTATGTTACAAATTGGTATTAGAGCGACAGGTTGAAACATAGGACTGGTATGGGCCAGAACTATGGATGAGGTATTATGGTTAAAAATGGATATGTTCTTGCGATTTTAAAGCTCAGGAGAGATAGTGTTATAGAGATCGCACATAAGTCAGAGCATCATGCAAAAAGAGATCCTTTGTAAAGGATCGTAGAATCATGGTCATCCCTTTTGGATCTTGGGAGCGATCATAGTTGTTGAATGAAGCCAAGCAAGAGATGGGAAAATATAGAACTTTGTCACTTCAATGATTATGGGAGACATGGAAGAAGAATGAAAAAGGTCGAAGTCACAAAGTCCTTTCGATCGTCCAATCTAATAGGATGCTTAGGTGAAATATGAGTCGTTGATCGTGGTCATTTGACGTTGACCCTCTAGAGGTAAGAAGTTTGAGCCTCCATAAATCGCAAACGTTGAAGTCGTGAAGTCCTATTAACTGTCCGATCTAATAGGAATTTGGGGGTAATGCGAGCCGTATATATGGACCGAAAGGATAGAGAAGTTTCAGGGCTTCGGAACTTCAGCACTTCGGTGATTACTGGAGAATGGGAAAATCATAGAAGTGTCAAATCCATGAAGTGCCAAAATTGTGAAGTGTCGAAGCCACGAAGTGCAAAGCCATAGTCCATGAAATCATGCAGGCTGTCAGATCTTGAGTGGAGTAATGTGAACCATCTGTTTGATTGATGACGTGTTATAGACTATGTGGAAGGAGTGTCATGTGGGGACACGTGTCACTTGGATTCAATACATTTTCGACCCTGACCTATTCATTTTTTTAGTGACACGTGGCACACATGCCATGGGTTCATGTAACCATAGGTGACATCAACATGACATGTTGGTTTTGGAGCCTCATTATCTTCCTGATTCAGAGGTCTTTTGTTTTCAGTCGTATCTATACCCCATGAAGTATTTACACCCTAGAAGTATGTACACTCTTCCACGCGGGGGAGTGCAGAGGGAGGTTACCACCTCTATGGGGTTCGAGGGGGCTATCCCCCCAGTTGGGAGGTTCGGGAGCGAAGCCCCTGAAGGAAAAATTGCCTTGTAAATGTATATTGTAATTTCATTGTAAATATGGACCATTCATTATAAGGTCATAGATCTAATGGTAGAAATTATGTTAGGGTTTTTTTCCCTAGAAGGCAACCCTCTATTATGAGGGAAATGTATTGTGGCTATGCATTATGGTGAATATTGTATTATGAGATAGGAGACTGTGAGAGAAAGAAGAGGAAGTTACAACAGGTTTGTTGTAGGTTGTATCCCTTCATTTGTTGGATAATAATAAAGGAAGGACCTAAAAATTTCTTTGGTGGACGTAGCCCACACTGGGTGAACCACATATATCTGTGTCTCTATTGTATTGTGTATCTTCTATATTTTATTTCCGCATTTGTTTTGTTTTATTTCTCCATGGTCTTGTTTTTCTAACATGACATGTCATCTCGAGGAGTATGGCCTCTGGGAGTGTCGAACGTCTCTACCAGTGAAAGTGTCAAAAACTGAAGTCATGATATCACGCATACTATCGATATAAGATCCCTTCGGGACCTTTCTTAACCGTTAGATAAAGTAGTAGAAGGATGGCGTAAGCACTTCGATAGATAGCACTCCAGGGGAGTTGAATGACTACGTAGTTGAAATGTCTCGGAGTCCCAGAGTGTTGAAGTCCCGGAATGATTAATGATCTTCCATACCAATGCCTAATTAATTCCTAGTTGTCGGATTAAGCTAGTGGAAGGATAATGTAAGCAAAGGGGTTAACCGATGGTAACAGGTCATCGTTACTTCATGACCACTTCGACAGGTATAACTTCGGAGGAGTTGCGAAACACGTGAGTGGAAATTTCATGGAGTCCCAGAGTAATGAATTCACGTAGTTGGTTGATATAAGACCCTCCAGGAATCCTCATGACTGATTGATTAATCAGTGGAAGGATAGGGTAAGTGCTTCGTTGGGTAAAACTCTGGGGGAGTTAAATGAATTGATAATTGTAATGTCCTGGAGTCCCAGAGCACCGAAGTCTTTAAAAAATTAAGGACCATCCATACCAACTCCCAATTAAGTCATCGTCATTGATATCATTTAATCCTCCATATGGGGTGGGACTGTCTAGTCAAGGGGAGATCAAATCCTAATCGTCTGATTTGTTAGTTGAGATAATAGAAGGGTTCAATGAAGTTTACTCTGGGAGATGTTGGAAGATTGAAAAGGGAGAATAGCCGAAGGCCAAAGTATAGAGAACGTGTTCCCAATGTCAGTCTCATGATAAGGTAAAGGGGTTAATTAGAGGCGTGAAGATCCTAGAAGTGACCAATTCCTCAGACATCATATTCGAATAAGATCTTATGTAGAAGAATACAAAGGAAGGTTTTATCGCCCTATAAATTCTCCAGAAGTTGTTAGAAGGAAGAAAGAATTTAACAGAGGTAACCTTATCCAACCACTTCGAAACTAGGATCTAACCCTTCCAATTTCAAAGAGGGATCTCTCTGTAAGATTTATCTTTGTTTGAGTTTCAGATTTTAGGCTAGTTAAAAGAATAGACAGTGTCTCTTGTTTTTTTTTATAAATATGGCTAAAATATAAATCATGCATCCATTGGGATATGCGGTCTATATTTATAAACTCGAGATCAAAGAACAGTTGTTTGAAAAGATATTCTCATAGGGAAGGATTATGGAAACTATTGGATTCTTTATGAATAAAATGATGGGTTAGCAGAAAAACTGAGATAAACAACAAGAGTAAAGAAGCATTCAAGAATTTCTTTATCATATTGTTAGAAGAAAAATAGTAAAATCCTTTAGAAGTTGTAACAGAGTATATGAAATAAGTTCTGCAACTTGACTCCTTCTAAATGGTCAGACAAGAAAATACATGTGATAACGAAGACAAAAAAAAAACATTAACAATGAGAAGAAACACATCACCATTAATAAACACGCATGAATCCTGTGAAAAACTCTCTTTTATTATTGGTAGATCCCTTGATAAAGATTACAACGCTTCATCTTGCTTGGGCATGATATCAACCCTCAATACTTCGAAGTTTGAAGTATTTATAATCAAAATTACAACGAACCTGTCATAACTGATCAAGACGTGGAAAAGCTAAAATCAAGCTAACTAAATAACAGAATATAAGAATATAGCAACTGCTAATGATGTGTTGAAACTTCATACTGATTTTCTGGGACAGTCGTTGGTGAGTCATTCACATGACTTTGGATGTTGCGCATGATGACTCACATGATACATGTCATCTATCATTTGATTAAGTTGCACAACTCCTCCCACCTTTGCTGACTGGGTGTTGTGATTTTGAACATTCTCTATTAGAACTCATCCACTTATGTATACTCGGAAAATGTCGGATTAACAGTAAAAATATACTTGATCTCATGCTATATGCTGAGGTCTGGTTGCAAAGTCTCTAAGAACGCCTTTCCTGTAATACTACCCTGTATTCTCGAGAACTTGGAACTATCTTTCACCACCATGGCAATCTTCTGCTTGTAGTCGGATAAGTTCATTAGCTTATCGTTCAAAACTAGCCAACTAGAAAAACCTTTCTTCTGCAAAGCATCAATTTTGCTGAAAATTTTCTAAACTCCGACGTCCATGTTCTGGACTTTCTCCTCCAGTTGCAGCATCAACCCCCTTTTGGTCAGAATTCTCTTGACTTTGAGGATGGTTTCAGTCCTGTCTTCTATTTTTCAAATCTTCTAGCTCTTCTTTGGTCTTTGAATTCATAAATCAAATGATTTCATTTTCTTCAGTGGGCATATCCCCCAGCTCTCTTTTTATCTTATCAATGGCCTGCCTACTCCTCAACACTAGTTTGTTTTGTTCAAACATGATTTGCACCATAGGCCAAATCTCATTTATGGATCCACAGATATCCATCCAAATCTTCTCCTTAGCTTCGGCAAGTGTTTTTCCTGCCACTGTTTGCTTTTGCATTTGTTGTAGTTCTCGTTTGAGTTTTTCTGTTGTTTCCTTTTCAACGTGGAAACTCGTCTGGTAAGAATTCTTGAGCTCCTGAAGACTCTCAACCTCCCTTTTCAGTCTACTGATTTCTGTTTTTTGTAAGTTCATTTCCTCCATGGAATTTGATAGTTCTACTGTCTTTTCCAGAGTTGACAGTGGAGCATTTGACGGAATTTCTACTGTGGAGGTTGCTGCTATGGTTGCGGTACTGACTTCGGCAAGTGGAACCGCACTCAATGGAATTACTTCCATGGGTATTGATTGTTCTTTCTCTTTTACCATTCGTTACAGTTCTGCTTCCATTTCTTTTAATTGTGTGTTCTATTCCATGATTAGCTTGAGCATTTCATCCTTTTCACCCTCTGCCTCCAATATCTCCTTTGCCTATGAGTCTTTTGTAGGTGGCAATTTCAGTTGTTTTCTCAGGGATGTTATGTCTAGATTTTTCTTCTTGACCATATCCTCTGCTGCTTTTACATTGGAGGGATCATATCCAATCTTGAGCACTAGCTCTTCCAAAGATTTAATTCTATTGTCTTTTACAAAGGATGATATCTTCTCCAGTTTCAATTGTGTCTGAACATTGTTCAGAGAAACCTGCAATTTATTGGCAGTAGTAGAAGCTTTTGCCAAGGTGTAGAATACCATTTCTCCAGTCTATCGATGTAGATCCATCTGATCAGCTGGATGTACATCTTTGGTGTTGAAATCAAAAGTTTCTCTTTTGTAATCAATGATAGCCTTAGGATCGGGCACTTGTGCCTGGGGAAAGGCCATATGCATCCTGCCTTTCTCTATATCAAACGTAGACAAAATTCGATGCTATGTTGTGGACGTTTTCTTCAGAAACTAAGCATATGTGTTGCTTGTCAACATTTGATTCTTCTTCATGATCATGTCATATTTCTCAAAGACACTCAATTTCACACCTCCTTGACTCTGTTGATTTACCAGCGAAGTATTAATCTGCTTCTAGGATGAAAAAGTAGACATGATCTGCTAATCACTTGAGATAAGAGGTGACTGATCACCTTTCAAAGCTATGATGTGATGTGTTTCCTTCTCACCAGTCGTTTTATTCATATGATAGGATTTTGGTCTTTTGGTGTGCATCTGAAACTCTTTAGCCGAGACTTCAGAAAGAGTAGGAGACACATCCTTTCTGGGTCTTTTCTCTTTAGGTGCCTGTGGTGTGTTTGTTTGAGAGATAATGATTTGCGGAGACTGTTGTTCTACCTCTTCCAGTGTACTTTCCTCCCACTCCATTTGATTTGCAAACTTATCTATATCCGGCTTGGGTGCATGAATATATGGGATATTCATGTTCTTCACTCTCATCAGAATTTATCATTTGTCTTATATATTCAAGGGCAAATATCCTCACTGGCAGATACTTGGGTAGCTTATATGGAGCTAGCTCACACCCGTATACTCTGATTTCTATAAAGTTCTGGTACAGGTACCAATCTCCCGTTTTAGCAAGGTCCAAGAGGTGAAAAATTCTCTAGATCTCCTCATTTATCCTTGGCTCGGGCCTCCCACTGAGCATGCTCACCACAAGATGGTAGAACTGCTCGATGAACTATTTGAAGCTGAATTCTGTAGAGTTTCTTCTGAGCAGTGAGGTCCAATATGTTACTGCCCGGGGTTTGTCATCCGTGTCCATTTTCTACATCAGGAAGGGGAACTTCTCTATCTGAAAGAAGATGAACATGTAGACCAGTATAGAGGAATACTGGAACATGCCCTCTATGGCGAATTTTGAGATCTGGTCATGGATATTCTCTGCTAGAAAAGTGTTGAAGTTGAACTGGATGGTAGCCTTTTCCTCGGCCAAGAAAATGGATAGGAAACCCAATATAGGTTTTTCTACCCACTCGTCCGAAAAATAGCAGAGTTGAGAACAAAGTGATGAAATTACTTGATTTCCTCTTTCTGAGAACAGGGAAGAAGGGTATGGGGGATTTGTCTTAGGGAGATGAGCATCTTGCGGGAGGAAAAGCTCAAAAATTTGGGCTCTTTGAGGAAAAGACATATTCATATACAACTCTGTTAGAATTTCAAGGTTGAAAGGGGATGGGGAATCATCTCTAGGTATATGTAGCATCTGATCAATGGCATCTGGAATGATAGAGAAAAGAGTTTCTATGGATGAAGAAACCATGGTTCTCTGGTCAAGGAGGTAATGAGATTGACATTTTAGAGAAAATTCGGGAAAGTGGTAGACTTGGGGAAATAGATGAAGAGGAAGATTGGACTCCTAGAGCCCAATTTCATCTCTTTGATCTATGAATGTATCATTAAACCATGAATGTAACTCTGCGAAGTCAAATTCGCACCTTGTCTCTACGATTACGTAATCCTTCTTAGTGAGTGGGATCCTTTCGAGGTTGACATGAGGTGGGAGGAACGCATTTTCCTCTACTTTTGTTCTTTTAGATTTGGACGCCATCACTGCAAAAAATACCTTCAATTTAAACAAAAAAAGTTAGCAGGTGATGGCTATGGTTAGGTCAATGACTGGATCAAAAAAAGTGGAAAAGGATCAGCTGGTGTGCGGAGAGAGTGAATAATGTGCAAATGGCAGAAACAGGGATGGTTTTGAGTGAACGGGTATCTGTTGGGCGCGGGTGACATGTCCATAGGCTAATGGATAGGTAGCCTGTAATAAATGGCCAACGGGTCATTTGAAGTGTGAGATGGCAGGTGAAGGACAGATGAAGGGTGTGAAAGACTAACGTGGGATGCATTGATTGGGGTGAAGGCAGATGTGAGGTGGTTTGTGATGGGTGAACAGGGGGAGATAACTGACAGAGTTATGAGACAGGACCCGTAGGGGGAGGTAGTGGAGTGTGATGTCACCAGGCGGTAGAGGTTTGTCATAAGGGTGGTAAATGGTAAGTGGTTTTGGAGCGGAGAGGCTCTGATGCAATCAATGTGTTCCACGTTATGGTGGGGACCACCTGGAAAAACCACTTCATTCCGGACNCCCCCCCCCCCCCCCCACCTTAAAAGGAAGAACAGTCAGGGGGGTTTGGAATCCTTTGTCATCCGTTCATCTGCACACCACTTCCTGGAATGTTAGTCTAATAGATCTTGTTAACCAACATTCCAGACTCCCCCCACCCTTCGTTAAAAGAAGAATGAACAGGGGGGTCCGGAATTAGATCTCGGCCGTAGATCTGGGTGCTGGCATTTCAGCCATGGATTCTTGCTCAAACTTTAATCTGTTAACGCGAAGTCACATAAGTAGCAGGAACTAAGTTTTAATGGTTTTTGTGGGTTTTTCCCCTGCTTTCTTTGTTGCTCGACACCATGGGGCTGGATAAACACACTTTCAAACATCAGGACATGAACTTGACTCGACCATCATGCATGTTTTATTGAAACCAAATCAACTAACCTATGTTCTCGCCTACTCATATACAACATTTAGTTCAGATTAAACTATTGGACTACAAAAATACTCTACCCTAGGCTTATTTGACCAAGATTAGGCAGTTTGGTCAAATTTATTCACTAGCTAACCTATCAACTTGACTAAGATTAAACAGTTTAATCAAGCTTATTCATTATTTCTATCAATATCAATTTAAAAGGACTTGACCATGATTGAACATTATGGACCAAGTCATTGTTATTGCATGGAGCTTTTATTTTTCTTTTATGCTCTCTTTTATTCTTTTCTCATTTTTTCTTTTCTTTTCTTTTCATTTCTTTTTCTTCAAATCAATTTGCAGAATGAAACAGTGTTTGCATCCTTCATTACAATAAAGGAATGAATTTCCAGTCATCAGTTGATTCTATAAATTATAGGGTTATAACAACGACTCCACCTAGGGATGGTACTCTCCTTGTGAAGTGCTAAGAACCTTCTCTTTGATATCTGAAAAAAAATTCTTTCAGAGTTGTTGGATTACTGAGAGGGGGGGGTGAATCAGTAATAACGTAATTATAATCCTTTTTCTTAAAATGTTATATCAATGTAGAATTATTATCCAATAATTAGTAATAAATAAACAATCACACACATACACAGTACACCAGTGTTTTACGTGGAAACCTAAATCAGGAGAAAACCACAAAATGTTTTTTCTTATATGTCTTGAAGAATTACATTCATTGGAAGCACCAACTTCCTTTGTTTTCCAGCTGCAACTGGAAGGAGGCTCCAACCCCCTAGTTTCTCAGGCTACAACCTGAGGGAAGCTCCAACTCCCCAAATCTCTAGCTACAACCAAAAGGAGGCTATAGCCCCCAATGTTCTCCGGCTACAACCGAAACGTGGCTACAACCACCTGTCCTTTCCCCGTCCTGCCACCCTGAAGTAGAAGTAGAATGATGGAATCACTGTCACACTATCACTATGAGATATACCATTGTAAACATGTACCAATAAATCTGAACCATGCATCAACCATGCATCAACCTGTACCTCAACCTGTATTCAACCTGTACCATAAACAATTCCATCAAGCATGCACCAACATGTAATCAACCTGTACCATAAACAAGTGCATCAACCATGCACCAACCTGTAATCAACCTATACCATAAACAAGTGCATCCAACCATCTACCAAGTATGTTCCAATCATGTGTCAACTACTCATCAACTATGACTCATCAATATGTACCAACATCATCAACTATACGCCTCATGTATGTGAGCTAACTCATCAACTACTTGTCTCAACCATGTACTCAACATGTACCACAACCAAAACCCCTAATCAATTTCATCATCCAAATATGATTTGTAGCTCTGTAATAGACCTGGTGTATATGATCACATTCCTACAAACCTTCCTTAAGTTTAAAAACAAGAGACTAGCATTTTCATCAAACTTTTCTTTAGTCTCACATGTCTAGTTTTGGATTAGTCAACAACCCTAACTTGAAGTAATCATAACTTTGAACCTATAATGTACAAAGATATGAAACTGATACACAGTGTTCTTCAGTGTGTTTTATACAGTTTCTCGAAGTGGCACTACTTGGAACCTCTCAGAAAAGGAGTTACAACAAAAATGGCATACCTTTCTCAATTCTGTCTTATTCTAGAGAGCGACCTTGTAGAGCGTGCCCCGTACAAAATATTTGATGAAATGATCTAAAACTATTACAAAAAATACTACATACTATACCTTAACCAACACATTTGTTCTCACTAAATTTGGATCTGTTATGAAGAATTTATGACGTTTTTACCCGAAACACCTGAGTTTGACTAGTTTAAGGATTGGCCACAAACCCTATTTTCCACAGAGTGTAACTCCAAAAATACAACGACCCACAAGCTGACATTTTAAACATAGATACTTGGATATGTTTTCTCACTTGCATAGCAATTTCAGGATCCGATTCATTATAGAAAAAAAGTTATAGCGAAAATGGTGAGATGACCTGAAAATAACATACCTTAGAAAGCACCATCAAAAGAATTTATCCTTCCTTGCATTTCGGCCTTCTTTTCTTCACTTTCCTCAGAATTTCAGCTTAGATATC
>ML800853.1:142457-153799 GCA_009831015.1 Picea engelmannii
AAAACAATAATGAGTGATATTTACATCAAACACTATTGGGTCCATTACCCAAACCTTTGTGCTACGGGTCTTTCTTCAAGGGTTGACATCAATGACAACCAACCTTAATCAACAAGAGTTCCTTCTGCTAATTAATTCATTCTTATTTTGAAAATCTTGGTGGTACTGACCAATGCCTTAGGGCCTTCTCTACGGGCTTCAAAAATTTGACCAGTAGCACCAACACACAACTGAAAAATAAAGAGAATGGTATGTACAGTGGAAATGGATTGTTGATATTTCTATTTAGGTGGAAAGTAATGCTTCAACATCCTGCCATTTACAAGTCCGCTTGGCAGGTCTGATCCATCGTTGCTATCTAGCAGGAAAGCATTATTCCCTCGGTAAGATTGAATGGTATAAGGGCCTTTCCAAAGACTGTCGAAATTCCCATGTTTACCTTTATCCTCATTTCTTGAGTCCCATTTTAACACTAAATCACCCAATTCAAAATTGTCTTCCTTGGTTCTTTTGTCATGAATATTTTTTATATTTTCCTGGATTAATTGGGTCATGTTGTATACTTCTTCTCTGGATTGCTACAAGTGAATCATTTGATTGATTCTTCTTTGAATATAATTTGGCTCTGTCTGAGCTTCCTACAACAGTTTCATGACTAGAACTCTCAGAGAAGGAGGAAAAAATGCTTCAGTAACATACACCAATTGGTATGGGGACATGCCAATTGCTCTTTTAGTGCTCAATTTGTCGGCCCAAAGTGAAAAAACCAACTTATTATGCCATGACTTCTTGTTTTCCTATAATGTTTTCTTGAGGATATTCACCAGGATTTTGTTTGAGGACACTGCCAACCCATTTCCCTAGGGGTAATCAGCGGTGGAGTGCCCCAGAGTGATGTGATACTGGATGAAAAACTCAATAAGATTTTTGGATCTAAAATCCGTTGCATTGTCAGTTATAATTTTTCTAGGACAACCAAAACGGGATAAAATATTGTTTTCCAAGAATTTAATCATGACAAAGTCAATAGCTTGCTTGCATGGTACCACCTCGATCCACTTTGTAAAGTAGTCTGTGGCTGTGAGGATCCATTTATGTTGACCAGAAGATGTTGGATGAATTTCACCGTTAAAGTCCAGGCCCCATTGTTGAAATGGGGTTTCAACTGATATGGGTTTCAGGGGCAAAGGCAAAATCTTCCTTTTCCCTTTGAAAACCTGGCATTTGTGGCACGAGATGACCCTTTGGTGTACGTAAGCGAACAATGTGGGCCAGTAAAAACCTGCTCTAAGAATCTTATTTCCTATAGTCTTCCAGTTTATATGACTACCACAATCCCCTGCATGAAACTCCTGCAACACTTTTTCAAATTCATCTTTGAGTAGGTAATTAAGAAATATACCCCCAGGATCTTTTCAATAGAGATTACCTTCCAAAATACAGAATTTCAATGCTTTCAATTTCAAAAACCTAGCTTTAGTTTTAGTAAGACTATGAAGAGATTGTAAGTTGTGAAGGACAAAAATGAGGTTTGTGTACCAAGGAGATTTCATAAATACCTTTTTAACATTTGGAGTCGCCTGCTCTTCCTGCTCATCAACTGTAGCCAAGAAATTAATGTCTAAAGCATGGAAATTAGATTCAACCATCAGCTTGGCCAAACCTTGACCTTTGATCAATTTAGTGGGTTTTATTTCTATGTCGTATTCTAGAATAATAGCAATCCACCTTCCTCTCCTCCCATTTGGATTATCTTGAGTCAAGATATCCTTCACCACAACATTAGGGACGTAGGCAATTGTGTGAGAATGGAGAATATAGACTCTGAAGTCTTTTATGGCCTTCACTAAGGAAAAGGCTTGTTTCTCCATTATATTATAATTAAGTGTTGCGTCCCTCAGGGATTTGCTAAAAAAAGATATGGGTTGTTCATACCTTCGTTGTTTTTCTGCAACACTACAGCAGCAATGGTGTGCTCAGATGAAAAAGAGAAAAGGTAAAAATCTTTGGTGTAGTCTGGGTTGATCAAAATTGGTGCTTGGGTGAGTGTGTGCTTTACATGTTTGAATGATTGTTTGGCCTCAAGTTTCCATTTTATTTTGGTATCCTTTTTCAACATGTTGGTGATATTCCTGAGAAGTTCATCCAAATTGAGTATGAACCTTCTCAAGAAATTTATTTTACCGATAAATGACTGTAACTCTTTGATGTTACTGGGATGATCTATTTTCAATATGGCTTCTATTCTGTTGGGGTCTATCTTAATTCCGTCTTTAGATATTATATGCCCCAACAACTTTCCCTCTTCTAAACCGAAAAGACTCTTCTTTGGATTTAATGAGATCCCGAATTTTCTGTACTTCTCAAAAACTCGTCTGAGGTGTTGTAAGTGTTCATCATTGGATTTGGAGTAGACTATCACATTGTCCATATATATGACTATAAACCTGCCTAGTTCATCCACGAAAACAATTTCCATTGCTCTCTAAAAGGTGGGACCGATTTTCATCAAACCAAAGGGCATCTTCACGTACATGAAAGTTCCCCAAGGTGTGGTAAAAGTTGTCTTCTCCTGATCGTCTGGATGAACAAGAACCTGGTTATATCCTGAGAAACCATCTAGTAAAGAAATTATGCTAGCCCCAACTACCTTTTGTAAGAAATGGTCCATTTTGGGCAAGGGGTAATTGTCTTTTAGGGAGACCTTGTTTGTATTTCAAAAATCAATGCAAAGCCTGATTTCGCCAGTTTTCTTTCTGGTTGGAACCAGATTAAAAACCCATTTGGAAAATCTTAAAGGAACTATGATTTTGGCATCGTACATCTTTTTAATCTCTTTATCTATCAGGGGAAGTAACTTGGGATTTATTCTCCTAAATTTCTGTCTGAAAGGTTTATTTTCTTCTTTTATTGGGATCTTATGTTGTATGATGCTTGTATCGTAAGATTTTAAATCCTCGTAACCCCAAGATAAAACATCTATATATTCTTTGAACAATTTGATGTATTTGCGTTTTTTCTCAGGGGGCGGTGATTTAGAGAGTTTCACAATCTTGGGTTCCTCCTTTGTTCCTATGTTGCAGTCTTCGACCTCTTTACCACTAGCTTCAATTTTAGTTTTTTTCGCAACGTCGTTAAAATCAAATAAGTCTTCTAAAGGGACTAAACCTCTAGGCAACAAATTATTTTTTAACTGTAGAATGCCAGAATATTCTTCATTTTCGTTCAACTCATCCAGTTCTACATCAGTTTCTTTCAATTGATCTGAATCTACATTATTTACACTATCCTTTTCAAAAGAAGATCTATTTACATTATGATCATCATTCTCTAAATCTATATTTGTACATTCGAATTCATTCTTACCCTGTAAGAAGTCTTCAATATGGTCATCGTTCCCAAATACCTACCAGTATTTGATATTGTCAAGAACCGTTGGTCTACACTTCACCTCCACTGTGTACTTATGAGTGGGACGAAAAGGGATTTTATAGGTAGCTAGTAACGTAGCCAGTCTGTCTGCGAGTATATTTTGTCCCCTAGGTGTTACTTGTAAGTCAATCTCAGTAAAGCATTGAAGAGCATCTAAAACAACATTCCTATAGGCTCTAAGTCTGGGATGTTTTGCAGCATACTCACCTTTGATTTGCTTGATAAACAATTCAGAATCACCCCTTACCATTATTTTCTTAGCACCAACTTTATTTAATATTTTTAGGCTGAGCATTAAAGCCTCGTACTCAGCTATGTTGTTAGTACATTGGAAGTTCAGTTTATAGGAATGATTCTCAGAATGCTTTGATTTGTGGTTATGCATCCAAAATTTGGCTCGAACTCCTTCTTTACTCACAGCACCATCGAAATCCATGCTCCAGAATTTTTCTAGCAACTCTTCATTCTCTTCGATCTTGGGGTTTCTTACTTTGACAACTACCTTTTCATCCTTTGGATCAGGTGCATCATCCTCCAGTTTTGCGATTTGTTCTTCAACGTCACCATCGTTGTATAGGATAAAAGAATCCAGATCAGAGTGTGCAGAGTATAGTGGCTATATGTGTGGCTTTTCCTGGCTACTGACCATATACTTCATTAGTGTTTCCCTGTAAAGTCTTCTATGTTGACCGGAAACTGGAATGGTGGCGTAAGACATATCTAGCTATAGAGTTCCTCTCAATTTATCCCCCCAATACCTTGACAGTAACATACCACACTTTGGGGGGAATATCTGCAATGACGATATCCATCACCATACTCTTCGCTGGGATTTGAGCCAAGGTGATGCATAGATCTTTAATAAGGCCTATACATTTAACTTTGTTGGAGTCGAAAGAATGTAAATCTTTGTAGGGTCTGGTGACCTCAAGTCCCAAATTTTCCATCACGGCTTTTGGGCATTAGGTTGTGAGAGGCACCCGAATCCAGCATAGCATTTTGTAATATCAGATCATGGATTCTTAGGTTGATGTAGAAAGGGGCCTCGACACCATTATCAGTTTGACTATCAACTTCAGGACCAAACAGGAGCTCGGGTCGGTCATCGACAAGGTTTACTGTGTCAGAGTGGTGTACAAATCCAACATTCAAGGCTTTAGTACCCATATCAGGTTCGATGCTTAAATATTTTATCACCTGAGACCTTTAGGCATTCTTTTTCATCATCTTAGAGAGGGGAATAGGAATCTTTAATTTTGCTAGTTCCCCTTCAAGGATGAAAGGAGCGATGGTTTTGTTTAAGCTCTG
The DNA here is from genome assembly GCA_009831015.1 of Picea engelmannii. Lineage (NCBI taxonomy): Eukaryota > Viridiplantae > Streptophyta > Pinopsida > Pinales > Pinaceae > Picea > Picea engelmannii. Next base: position 147,198 of record ML800853.1, read on the forward strand.
TACTTATGATTTATCGATAGGAATTTTCTGGGGTGCACCTGTTTGAATGGTTGATGAAACTTCTGTCCAACTTGTTCTCTTAAGGATTTCTGGAGTTTTTTATGCAAGAGATTCAATGTCATTCCACTCAAGAAATTTCTTGGGAAGATTTTCTGAGGTTTTCTTGGTTTCAACATCCTTCTTCGGAGAGTTCTCATTAGCCTTCTTGTTTCTCAGGTTATACTGCCTGTGAACCTCCATTATAGCATTCTCAAAGGCTTGCTATTTTGTTTTCTCAACTTCCTCATTTACCTCTCTTTGTGACAAAAGAAATATTTTGTGTTCTTCCTGGGTGAGAAAAATAGATTCATGATCACCCATTAGATTAATATGAGTATCATCAAACTCCTCAATTACTTCCTCCCCGTCATCAACATAGTTTTCCTGGAGAGGTGGTCTAATCTACTAATCAGGTCCCCTTTGTTCCCTTTGATCTCTAGGATCCCTCTGCCTAATCTGAGGGGGATTTCTTCTAAAGTTTGGGTTCCTAATTTGAGGGGCGGCTTGGTTCTCCCTAGGTGGATTCCTATCAGTTATGGTGAGTCTCTCCATCATTTTCTTCATAGCTCTGGTGAGAGAATCTAATTTGGCATCTGATGAGGAAGTAGAAGGTTCTTATTTGATGGTGACCCTCTTTTTTGTTCTCTGCCTAGCCCTTCTGGCCAAAAGGTTTTCTTCTACACTGACGACACTTCTTTGCATGTCTTCCAAATTTGTTGCATTTCTCTCCCTTAATTGATATGACATGTCAGCGTCAAAACCATCAGGGAAATTTATTAATGCTAGACCTTGGGGTGGTTTGATTTCAGTCAAGATGGCATTGTATAGATTTTTGAAACGAGTGTAGTAATCATGCACTGTCTCTCCTTGGTTCCTTTTGATGTTCTCATACTCTAATAGAATCTGGAGAGGGTTTTTCTTTACCTCCCACCTGTCAAGGAAAGTCCTATGAAAACCAGTAATATCAGTAATGGTAGCAGCACATAAGGTTTTGAACCACTTTTTAACTTCTTCGATTAGACTTTGTGCAAATAACCTCATCTTCACATCAACTTCGTCCACTTCCTGCATGTAAAAGTAATCGTTTATTTTGTCAACATGTTGTTGTGCATTTAAAGGTCCAGAACCATTGAATTGAGGAAGTCTGGTATGATAGTCCTAGGGAATATCATGTAACGGTGCTACTAACACCAAGGGGGCATATCTTGTTGCCATAGCTGGTGGGGGAGGTTGTACAACAACTTGTGCAATTAGAGGAGAAGTAACTAAAGATGTGGAAGATGTGGGACTGATCGAGACAGAAGTTGTGGCGACAACCAAGGTATGAAATTCAACCGACTGCTGAGGGCAATCTCTGATCTTGGGCAAAGGTCTCTCGGGAGTACGAGGTCACAAGATGTCTTGATCTAGGACTGTATCGCTTAGAAAGCTATCTGATTTAGTTCTAAAAAGGATTTGCTCAAAGAAAAGGTCAAAATCAAGATCTTGGATATCAACAAGCTCCTCAAGGAGAGAAAAATACCTATGGAGAGGATTATGATTCTCGAAACCTTCTGCAATATTTTTCTTTTTGAGCAATTTTTCTGAGTTGTCTACTGCTATCGCAGGTTCTAGGTTAGGATGGGCTCTGGTGTAGGTTCTTTTGGGAGCCAGATTTTTTAATTTTTTAGGTTTTTTAAACTGATTATATACAAACTTTAACAACCTCTGAACATTGTTTTTTATAGATTTAGGTTTTATGATTTGTTCAGAAAAATTTTTTCTTGTCTAGGGAAAGAAAGAAAAGTTGTAGAAAGTTTGTTCTTTCACTAGTACGGTCGCCACTATGTTATCGCACTGTAAATTATCCAGAGGATGTTAGAAGGCAGAAAGGATTTAACAGAGGTAACCTTATCCAACCACTTCGAAACTGGGATCTATCGCTTCAAGTTTAAGAGAGGGATCTCTCTGTAAGATTTATCCTTGTTTGAGTTTCAGATTTTAGGCTAGTTAAACAAATAGATAATGTCGCTTGTTTTTTTTTATAAAGATGGCTGAAATATAAATCACACATCCATTGGGCTATGGGGTCTGTATTTATAAACTCGAGATCAAAGAACATTTTTTTGAAAAGATATTCTCACAGGGTATGATTATGGAAACTATTGGATTCTTTATGAATAAAATGATGGGTTAGCAGAAAAAATGAGATAAACAACAAGACTAAAGAAGCATTCGAAAATTTCTTTGTCGTATTGTTAGAAGAAAAATAGTAAAATCCTTTAGAAGTTGTAACAGAGTATATGAAATAAGTTTTTCAACTTGACTCCTTCTAAATGGTCAGACAAGAAAATACATGTGATCACAAATACAAAAAAAAACCATTAACAATGAGAAGAAACACATCACCAATAGTAAACACGCATGAATCCTGTGAAAAACTCTCTTTTATTATTGGTAGATCCCTTGATAAAGATTACAACGCTTGAGCTTGCTTGGGCATGAGATCAACCCTCAATACTTCGAAGCTTGAAGTATTTATAATCAAAATTACAACAAACCTGTCATAACTAATCAGGACATGGAAAAACTAAAATCTAGCTATCTAAATAACAGAATACAAGAATATAGCAACTTCTAGTGATGTGTCGAAACTTCATGCTGATTTTCTGGGATGGTCGTTGGTGAGTCATTCACGCGACTTTGGATGCTACAAATGATGACTCAGATGATACATGTCATCTATCATTCGATTAAGTTGCACAGCTCCTCCCACCTTTGCTGACTGGGTGTGGTGATTTTGAGCATTCTCCAGTAGATCCCATCCACTTCTGTATACTTGGAAAATGTCGGCTTAGCAGTAAAAATATACTTGATCTTGTGTTGTATGCTGAGGTATGGTTGCAAAGCCTCTAAGAAAACCTTGCCTGTAATACTTCCCTGTATTCCCGAGAACTTGGAACTGTCTTTCGCCACCATGGCAATCTTCTGCTTGTAGTCGAATAAGGTCATTAGCTTATCATTCAAAACCAGCCAATCGGGAAAACCTTTCTTCTGCAAAGCATCAATTTTGCTGAAAATTTTCTGAACTTCGATGTCCATGTTCTGGACTTTCTCCTCCAGTTCATCAAACCCCTTTTGGTCAGAATTCTCTTGACTTTGAGGATGGTTTTGGTCCTATCTTCTATTTTCATATCTTCTAGCTCTTCTCTGGTCTTTGAATTCAGAAATCGAATGATTTCATTTTCTTCAGTGGGCATATCCCCCAGATCTCATTTTATCTTATCAATGGCCTATCTTCTCCTCGGCACTAGTTCATTTTGTTCAAACATGATTTGCACCATAGGCCAAATCTCATTTATGGATTCGGAGATATCCATCCAAATCTTCTCCTTAGCTTCGGCAAGTGTTTTTCCTGCCACTATTTTTTTTTGCATCTGTTGTAGTTCCCGTTTGAGTTTTTTTGTAGTTTCCTTTTCGACGTGGAAACTCGTCTGGTAAGAATTCTTGAGCTCCTAAAGACTCTCAACCTCCCTTTTCAGTCAATTGATTTTCATTTCCTGTAACTTCATTTCCTCCATGGACTTTGATAGTTCTATCGTCTTTTCCAGAGATGACAGTGGAGCGTCTGACATAATTTATAATGTGGAGGTTGCTGCAACGGTTGCGGTACTGACTCCGGCAAGTGGAACCGCACTCAATGGAATTACTTCCATGGGTGTTGATTGTTCTTTCTCTTTTACCAGTCATTCTAGTTCTTCTTCCATTTCTTTTAATTGTGTGTTCTTTTCCATGATCAGCTTGAGAATTTCATCCTTTTCACCCTCTGCCTCGACTATCTCCTTTGCCCGTGAGTCTTTTGTAGGTGGAAGTTTCATCTATTTTCTCAGGAATGCTATGTCTACATTTTTTTTCTTGACCATCTCCTCTGTTTCTTTTACATTGGAGGGATCCTATCCAATCTTAAGCACCATCTCTTCCAAAGATTTAATTCTATTGTCTTTTGCAAAGGATGATATCTTCTCCAGTTTCAATTGTGTCTGAACATTGTTTAGAGAAACCTGCAATTTAGTGGCAGTAGTAGAAGCTTTTGCCAAGGTGTAGAATACCATTTCTCCAGTTTGTTGATGCAAATCCATCTAATCCGTTGGATGTACATCTTTGGTGTTGAATTCAAAATTTTCTCTTTTGTAATCAGTGATAGCCTTAGGATCGAGCACTTGTGCCTGGAGAAAGGCCATATGCATCATGCCTTTCTCTGTATCAAATGCAAACAAAAGTCGATGCTGCGTCGTGACGTTTGCTTCAAAAACTGAGCATATGTGTTTCTTGTCAACATTTTATTCTTCTTCTTGATCATGTCATATTTCTCAAAGACACTCAATTTCACACCTCCTTGACTCTGCTGATTTACCAACGAAGTATTAATCTGCTTCTGGGATGAAAAAGTAGACATGATCTCCTGATCGCTTGAGATAAGAGGTGACTGATCAGCTTTCAAAGATGTGATGGGCTGTGTTTCCTTCTCACCAGTCGTTTCAGTCATATGAGAGGATTTTGGTCTTTTGGTGTGCATTCGAAACTCTTCAACCAAGACTTTGGAAACAGAAGGAGACACATCCTTTCTGGGTCTTTTCTCTTTAGGTTCCTGTGGTGTGTTTGTTTGAGAGATAATGATTTGAGGAGACTGTTGTTCTACCTCTTTCAGTGTACTTACCTCCCACTCCATTTGATTTGCAAACTTCTCTATATCCAGCCTGGGTGCATGAATATATGGGATATTCTTGTTCTTCACTCTAATCTCTGTGATGATTCCCCTCAGATTGTAGTGCCACAGGAAACTTATGTCAAACTTATTTCCCTCAAAATTTTACCCGCCTCTTCCAAGACAGCTAGGCTATTGCAGATAAAGGACCCTATTTTCCCCTTGATCCTTAGCTATTGTCTCTTCTTCAAAGACACAAAGTGTATGTCATCAGAATCTATCATTTGTCTTATATATTCAAGGGAAAATATCCTCACCGACAGATACTTGGGAAGTTTATATGGAGCCATCTTGCACTTGTATACTCTGATTTCTATAAAGTTCTGGTACAGGTACTAATCTCCCATTTTAGCAAGGTCTGAGAGGTGAAAAATTCTATGGATCCCCTCATTTATCCTTGGCCCAGGCCTCCCACTGAGAATGATCACCACAGGATGGTAGAACTGCTCGATGAATTGTTTGAAGTTGAATTCTGTAGAGTTTCTTCTGAGCAGTGAGGTCCAAGATGTTACTGCCCGAGGTTTCCCGTCCGTGTCCATTTTCTACATCAGGAAGGGGAACTTATCTGTCTGAAAGAAGATGAACATGTAGGCCAGTATAGAGGAATACCGGAACATGCCCTCTATGGTGAATTTTGAGATCTGATCATGGATATTCTCTGCTAAGAAAGTGCTAAAGTCGAACTGGATGGTACCCTTTTCCTTGGCCGAGAAAATGGATAAGAAACCCAATATAGGTTCGTCTACCCACTCATCCGAAAAATATCCAAGTAGAGAACAAAGTGATGAAATTACTTGGTTTCCTCTTTCTGAGAACAGGGAAGAAGGGTACGGGGGATTTGTCTTGGGGAGATGAGCATCTTGCGGGAGGAAAATCTCGAAAATTTGGGCTCTTTGAGGAAAAGATAGATTCTGATACAACTCTGTTAGAATTTCAAGGTTGAAAGGGGATGGGGAATCAACTCTAGGTATCTATAGCATCTGATCAATGTCGTCTGGCATGATAGAGAAAATAGTTTCTCTAGACGAAGAAACCATGGTTCTCTAGTCAGGGAGGTAATGAGCTTGACATTTTAGAGCAAATTCGGGGAAGTGGTGGACTTAGGGAAACATATAAAGAGGAAGATTGGACTCCTAGAGCCCAATTTCATCGCTTTGATCTATGAATGTATTTTTAAACCATGACTGTAACTCCGCGAAGTCAAATTCGCACCTTGTCTCTGAGATTAAGTAATCCATGTTGACTAATGGGATCCTATCGAGGTCGACAGGAGGTGGGAGGAATGGATTTTCCTCAGCTTCTGTTCTTTTAGATTTGGACACCATCACTGTGAAAAATACCTACACTTGAAACAAAAAGCGTTAGAGGGTGATGGCTATGGTTAGGTCAACGACTAGATTAGCAAAAGTGGAAAAGGATCTCCTGGTGTGCGAAGAGAGTAAATAATGTGAAAATGACGGAAACGGGGATGGTTTTGAGTGAACGGGTATCCGTTGGGCGCAGGTGACAGGTCCGTAGGCTAACAGATAGGTAGCCTGTAATAAATGGCCAACAGGTTGTTTGAAGTGTGAGATGGCAGGTGAAGGACGGATGAAGGGTGTGAAAGCATGTTGTGCAATGCGCTGATTAGGGTGAAGGAATATGTGAGGTGGTTTGTGACGAGTGACCGGGGGGAGAGAACTGACAGAGTTATGAGACGAGACCTGTAGGGGGAGGTAGTGGAGTGTGATGTCATCAGGTGACAGCGGTATGTCAGAAGGGTGGTAAATGGTAATTGGTTTTGGAGTGGAGAGGCTCTGATGCAATCAATGTGTGTCAC
>ML800853.1:153907-164516 GCA_009831015.1 Picea engelmannii
GAGGGGGTTCAAAATTACATCTCAGTCGTAGATCTAGGTGGTGGAGTTTCAGTCGTGGATTCTTGCTCAAAATTTAATTTGTCAGCGCAAAGTCGCATAAGCAGTAGGCACTAAGGTTTAATGGTTTTTGTGGGTTTTTTCCCCTGCTTTCTTTATTGGTCGACACCATGGGGCTGGATAAACACACTTTCAAACATCAGGACATGAACCTGACTCGACCATCATGCATGTTTTATTGAAACCAAATCAACTAACCTATGTTCTCGCCTACTCATCTAGAACATGTAGTGCAGATTAAACTATTGGACTAAGAAAATACTCTACCCTAGGCTTATTTGACCAAGATTAGGCGGTTTGGTCAAATTTATTCACTAACTAACCTATCAACTTGACTAAGATTAAACAGTTTAGTAAAGCTTATTCATTATTCCTATCAACATCAATTTAAAAGGACTTGACCATGATTGAACATTATGGACCAAGTCATCGTTATTGCATGGGGATTTTATTTTTCTTTTATGCCCTCTTTTATTCTTTTCTCATTTATTCTTTTCTTTTTTTTTCTTCAAATCAATTTTCAGAATGAAATAGTGTTTGCATCCTTCATTACAATAAAGGAATGAATTTCCAATCATCAGTTGATTCTATAAATTATAGGGTTATAACAGAAGGCACTAAAGAGTGATTAAGCATGTGGTTTTGAGCTGTGGTCACATGGAAAGTTGTTTGAAGGAAGCACTTGTGTAGAATTCAAATTTTGTACTAGTCAAAGGAGTTGTGGAATATTTTGACAAGATCCTGTTGCAAAACAAAATAAAAGGGGTTGGAAGTGATTTTTCGGGAAGCCATAACTTTCAACTCAGATATCAAAGTAGGGTAATATTATAGTCATTGGAAAGATGATTCAATGGAGAATAACATGTAATTGTTATAATATGGAGAATGATAATATATTTCTTCATGAATTGAGAGGAAAAGGGACCTATAGCATTGTTTGACATTTTTTTCTATAATATACATAATTCTAACAAAATGGTTTCTTGCACATTTTGTAGAATTAGGGGGTGTAAACATATCAATTCAATATAAGAATGAATATTCAAGAAATTGAAGAAGGAGAGGGAGATTACAACCATGATAAAGAGGCCAAGGGTCAAAATATCAGTGTTGGTAATGCAGAGACATAATCCAAAGGACATAAGGGAAGAGGGGAGAAAGAAACATTGATAGAGATTATGAGAAGCATGAAAATAGAAGTGTAGAGTTACAAAGACGACAATGAGAGACTGATAAGGGGACAAAATCAGATAAATTATCAAGTGATTCAAGGCTTAAATCAATTGTAGAGGCAAACAAAGAATGGATCAAACTAAAAACAGGAGGAAGAGGAAGATGTCATGAAAGAGGAGATGACCGCAGAAGAGTTGGTTATTCAAGAAGTTCTAGAAGAACTCATAGAAATCACTCACCTCCCTACTCAGCAAGGAAATTTTATGCATCTGAAGATTCCGTAAGTAGTCCATAGGTGTTTCCTGTTAGGCACCAAAGAAGAAGATATGAATTGGAAAGTTTGCAAGGATAGTTGAGGAAGCTTAAGCCACCATCCTTTGATGGTGAAAGAGGAAGGGAAGATGATGTTGAAGCATGGTTTTTTGGACTCAGGAGGCATTTTCAATTTCATAAATGCTCATCAAACCTAGAAGCCATAATTTCCACATACCATTTACATGGGAAAGATGCTATGTGGTGGGTTACGTTGAATAAAGTTCAGCACATTAGTGAGAGTAAGATCACTTGGAAGCAGTTAAAGAAATATTTTCATAAGGAGTACCTTTCAGAGCACTTCTATGACAAGAAAATGCATGATTTATTTGAACTCGGGATGGAAAGAATGACCATGGAAGAGTATGAAAAGAAGTTCTTGGGGCTGCTAAAGTATGTGGGATTTATAAAATATGAGAAGGTGAAAATACATAGGTTTTTGAGTGGATTGCCATCCTTTTATAAAGATAAGATTCAATATGATGAACCAAGGACTTTGACTAAGACCATTAAGAAGGCTAAGTACATGTATGAACAAGGAAAGGGTAGAGAGTCTTTTTATAAATCTTGGAAGGATAAGAAGAAGGAGAATTCTGACCAGAGAAAGAAAGGATTCAAACCTCCTCTCAATAGAAATAGCACAAATAAAAATCATCCCAGCCAGTATGCTAAGGATGAATCCAAGAGGGAAGACTCCTTGGTAAAAAGGGGCAGACCACCAATCCAATGTTGGGGATGAAAAGAATATCACATGTACAAGGATTTCCCTCATAGAATATTAAAGTGAATACCATGCACAACTTCCAAGAGGATATAACAGTACAAGACATGTGAAGAATATATGCATCCTTAGATGATCGACATGAAGAGGACCAATCGTATATGATCGAAGTGGAAGGTTAGATCACTAATCAACCTGTTTCTATTTTAATTGATTCAGGATCAATTCATTGTTACATTGATCCTAAAATAGTGGATAGATTACATTTGGAGAAATGTAAGCTTGAAAAACCAAGTTTGGTTCAACTAGCCACTAGAACCAAAAGGAGAATCCATGATATGGTCAGACGTTGTTCCATAAGTAATAATGGTGTGAATACTAATGTCGATCTAAATATTATACCATTGGGGTCTTATGATATTCCAATTGGAATGGACTGGTTGGAAAAGCATCATGTTGTCCTAGATTGTCATAACAAGACATTTACATGTCTTGATGAAGAAGAAAAACATAGCACCGTGAAAGGATTTCCAAGTCCCATATCTATAAGGGATATTTCAGCCTTACAGTTGAAGATATGCTTCAGAAAAGGATGTCAATTGTATGCCACCCATGTGGAGGAGACAAAAAATATGAAGGAGCGAAGCCTTGAAGAATTTTCAGTACTACAAGAATTTGAAGATGTATTCCAAGAAATACCAGGGTTTCCACCAAAGAGGGAGATATATTTATCTATTGATTTAGTGCCAGGAGATGCCTCGATATCAAAAACACCTCACATAATGAGTACACCAGAATTAAAAGAATTACAAATGCAGATGGAAGAATTGTTGAGGAAAGGGTACATACGTCCAAGTGTTTCACCTTGGGGAACACCTATACTCTTTGTCAAAAAGAAATATGGAACTTTGAGGTTGTGTATTGAATTTCGACAACTGAATAAATCCACTATAAAGAACAAGTACCCTCTACCCAGAATTGATGACCTATTTGATCAACTAAGAGGGGAAAAAATATTTTCAAAGATAGACTTGATATCAGGATACCATCAGGTAAGAATCAAGGAATAAGACATCAATAAGACAACCTTTAGAACCAGGTATGGGCATTATGAATTTGTAGTGATGTCATTTGGACAGTCCAATGCACCAACTGTCTTTATGTGCTTAATGAATGGCATATTGAGAAATTATTTGGATATTTTTTTCATAGTTTTCCTGGATGGCATACTTGTCTATTCTAAATTAGAGGAAGAGCATGAACATCACCTAATATTAGTATTGCAAGTGCCAAGGGAACATCAATTGTATGCCAAGATTAATAAGTTTTTGTTTTACCAAGAACAAATCCATTTCTTGGGACACATTATTCCAGAACAAGGTATAGTAGTGGATCCTGAAAAGATTGAATCCATTAGAGGATGGCCAACACCCAAAAATGTTTCAGGAGTTAGATCCTTTATGGGTTTAGTTGGTTACTAAATAATATTTGTAGCAGGGTTCTCTAATATTGCTTATCCCATCAATTCTTTGCAAAATAAGGGAATTAAGTTTGAATGGACATCTGAGTGTGAAGAGAACTTTAATTTGTTGAAATAAGTACTTACTAGTGCACCTGTTTTAAAGATTGTTGACCCAAATGAAAGTTTTGTGGTATGTACAAATGCATGCAAGGAAGGACTTGGTGGAGTCCTCACTCAAAATGGACATGTTAAAGCTTAAAGAACACGAGAGGAACTATGCCACACATGACATGGAACTTTCTGCCATTGTTCACACTTTGAAGATGTGGAAGCATTATCTCATGGGGAAGACATTTGAGTTAAGAACATACCATAGTGATATGAAATATCATTTTAAACAACCAACTTTAAATGCCAGGAAAACGAGATGGTTGGAATTTTTAAGTGAATACGACTTTGACATGAATCATATAAAAGTAAAAGAAAACAAAGTTGTTGATGCACTTAATAGAAGAGTACATCTCACGCATGCTACAACTGTTAGTATGCATCAATTAGATTTAAAGAGAAGAATTTTTTATGTTGTTATTAGAGATCAACATTACCTATAGGTAAAGGAAAGATTACAACAATGAAATGTTCAAAAATAAATTAAATAATATGAGATTAAGGAAGACGGATTACTTATGCATAAAAATAGAATTTATGTTCCTAGTTCCGAAGAACTTAGGAATTTGGTATTAAAATAAATGCATAATGTTCCATATGCCAGACATACCAGTTACTAGAAAACAATTGCAAAAGTAAGAAGCCAATTCTTTTGGACATGAATGAAAAAAGATGTTGTCGATTACATTGCCAAATGTATGGAATGTCATAGAGTGAAGGTTGAGTGTAGGCACCCAACAAGTTTGCTACATCCATTACCAATTCCAGAGAAGAAATGGGAAGTGGTAACCATTGATTTTATAACTAAATTTCCCAGGAGAAAAAGACAACATGATTCAATCATGGTAGTGGTTGATAAATTGACAAAGGCTACTCATTTTGTTCCTGTAAAAATGACTCATATCATAGCTAATATTGCATAAATTTACATGAGGTACATTTCTAGGTTGCATGGGATACCTAAGGCAATTGTTTCAGACAGAGGTGCAAAGTTTACTTCAAATTTATGGAGAGGATTGTTTAAAGGATTTGGTACAAATGTGAACTTTAGCACAACATACCATCCATAGTCAGATGCAAAGACAAAACGAGTCAACCAAGTAATTGAAGACATGTTGAGAATGTATGTGATGGATAAGTCATGTAAGTGGGAAGATTACTTGCGCTTGGTTGAGTTTTCCTATAATAATGTGTATCAAGCTTCATTGAAAATGAGCTCATTTGAAGCTTTGTATGGTAGGAAATGCAATACTCCAGTGAGTTGGGACAACCCAGTAGACAGAGTGATACTTGGGCCAGAATTGCTTAAGGATATGGAAGATCGGATGGTTAGAATTAAACAGAATTTAAAGGCAACTCAAGATAGACAAAAAAATTATGCAGATAAGAACAGGACATCTAGAGAATTTAAAGTGGGGGAGCATGTGCTTTTAAAAGTGAATCCGAAGAAGAGCTCTTTGAAGTTGGGTAGTTGTACAAAGCTAACAACCAGATTATGTTGTCCATTTGAGATATTGGATAGAATAGGGCCAATTGCATACATGCTTGCATTGTGTGCTTCCATGAATGTGAATAATGTATTTCATGTCCCTTTGCTAAAAAAATATGTACATGATCCTAACCTTGTTATTGATTGGCATCTGATTTTGGTAGAGACGGAGGGAGACTTTTAGGTCCAGCTAATGCGAATATTGGACAAAAAAGTAAAAATGATTTGGAATCAAGTTATAGATATGGTAAAAGTCTAGTGGACCTGTTACGGTTCTGAAGATGCTACTTGGGAGCATGAAGATTCCATTCGGGGAAGAGTACTCGCAACTTTTTGAATAAATTTTGAAATTTTTATTTTTGTTTCGTATATGCACTGAGGACAGTGAAAAAATAAGGGGGAGGGGAAAGTAATGCCCCGATTTTGAGCCTCGTATTAATTAATGTATTTTTTTAATTTATTAAATGTCAGAGTGCCCAAACAATTAAAAGAGGCTAGTGTGCCTAGGAAATGCAATGTTTTGACCATTATTAATAATAAATACATCATTGGCTGCTAGACGGACAAGGAAAAGAGTTATAAGGGGATATGATTCCACAAGAGTGGTTAAATGAGCTTCTTGGGGAAGGCCATGTGGTTCTTTATTTGCAAGTAAATATATAAACCAGTCTTGTGGGATGTTCGGGGGTTCTTTTTCTTTTTCTTTCACTCACTCATGGTTCATTGTTCATTGTTCACACCTTTCATTATGTTCTCTCTTCATTCATTCTTTCACCCACTCTTCATTCTTCATTCATGTTTTGGCTTAGGAAAGAAAAGTGAATTGTTGGAGAGGAGCCATGGTTTTGTTAGATGTAATGATTGCTTGTGTATTCCAACCATGAGTTAATTCCTGCATGCCTGAGATGCATTGGCATGCATTAATTTTTTCCCACAACTACGAATCCTGAGAGTCCCAGCATGGAGATTCTTGACTAGATGCACTGGAGCCCTGGAAGGAGGTGGACAACCTGAGGGACTGTGTGGCAGAGAAGGGGTCCCATTCTTTTGGGTTGTGCAGGCTGAGTAAAAGAGATTTGGTGTACTTTGGATTGTTGTGTGTGATGAGAAGCATGTGATAGCTTGAGTACTGACTGGTTTGCGAAGTCAAGTGACACTCTAAAACTGTCCTTGTAGATTCATAGCTCTGGCTCAGGGGTGGCATTGTTGTCGAGACTTGGAACAACAATTTCTACAGTTGAGTGGAATGTCCTTGGTATGTAGTCAGTTGGTGATTCATTTTATTAAAGATAAGTGCTCTTTTTCATGATTTTATTTACCTGTGTATTTATTCCGTTGTGTATTTATTTATCTATGAAATTAATATCTATAATATGCATGCTTGTTGGTTATTGTTGTGCATGAAATATGCCTCATTTATTTATGTTGTAGCATGAATATTCCACTCTGCATGTGAATATTTCATGCCTCTTTATTAATTAGAAATTTATTAGAATCTTAATTAAGTTCAGAAGCAAGCTTGAAGTAGCGTAGCCCGACCTATGGATTGTTGGGTACGTTACACATTGAGTGACCATCTCTTAGAAATGATAATTGACCAAAGTGGTCTTTTCATGCCCCAATAGTTACTTTTTACATTTAAAATACAAGGAGAAACTCTAGTACACACATCCACTTCTTCACCATTAAACACACCCACAAACTATGGAATAATTACCTTATGTTCCTAATGTAGGCCAAAGGAGGGTGTTGATGTGTGGCTATGAATATTCAAATATATGATATAATTATCCAGTTGAATGATCATTTATTATACTATTTGATCACCTATACATGTTTCTAGAAATTTTCTTGTTGATATTATAAAAATTGATCTTGTATATATGTAAGAGAGGCATCCTTGTTGTGAGAGGTTTGATGAGGTGCCATGTGGAAAAAAAAATCACAATTCATTGTTGCTTGAGCCCATGTAGGTCATAAAATGAGTTGGTCCCCAATAATTCTTTTCTAATGGTATCAGATATAGAGTGTGATGCGCCCTTGCTTTCCTTGGTCCTAGCTAGGAACATGAGCTTTGATACCAATTGATACAGAATGAGATAGAAAAATAATAAAACAAAACTTGTTTTACAAATTCCAATATTGAAGCATGTGTACTACATAGAGTAGCCTACTTCTTCAAAGATTGATGGATACAAAACAAGGTAATGGTTAACTTCAAGACTACATCTATCCCTCTTTTATATAACTATTTTTAACTATTATTATTATCCACTAACTATGCTAGGTTATTTATTATCCTTCGTTTCTTGGTTTCTTAGTTTCTATGTTAATGATGATGGTTGACTTTGGTCTACTACAACTAACTATTAGTAATTGTGGTTGATTTTTATTAACTTGTGTAGCCATTGGTGATAAATTGTTTAAATTTGGTAGATTATGGTACATTTTGGTTGACTATATATGAGTTTGATTAATTTTAGTTTATTATAATTCCTAATGGCTTAGTATGGGGATATCTAAGGTGACTATGTTTGAGTTTGGTTGACCTCTATTTGGTAAAGTGAGTTTTTTTAATTGTGGTTGTATTATGGATGACATTGAGTTCAGTTGATGTTGGTAAACATTAGTAGGATTATGGTTGACTTCAATTGACAATTTTTACTTGTGGGTATCTTGGTTGATTATAGAGCACCATGGTTGAATTTGAATAAGTATGGCTGACATTTATGGATATCGTGGATATTGTTTATATGATTTTCTTTATGGTTAATTACATAATATATACAATTGAGTATAGTTTGATGGTTGGCTATGTTTGTAATATGGTATACTTTGGTTAGTAATGTGTAATTTGAGTTGATGTTAGAAGAATATGGTAAGCTTTGGTTGATTATGGTTAACTTGTGTTATTTGTAGTGACTTTGATTTTTTTTTTGTTGACTTCTAGGTAACATGTTTAACTATTGTGAATCTTGTCTAATTATGGATGATTATCATATGTCATGATTGAATCTTGTTCGCTAACTACTCGTTAATCATTTGTGATTATGGTTGAATTTGTTGTAGAGTTTGGTTAGTTATGATTAACTATAGGTTCCTATGGTGTCTTTGGTTTACTTGAATATAATACAATAATAATATAATTTAATTTGCGAAAATATGTTGAAACCCAAGTTTAATTTGTAGTAATTTCAGTGAAGTTATAAACAAACTACATACCAATTAAAGAAAAATAAGAAAAATATTGCTCATTAAAATCACAACTAGAATAGTTAGTTTATAATATAACATTTATAACAATTATATAATTAATATAAGTATTCTAAGTATGGGTGAATTTAGTTGAGTATAGATGACTATTATTTTATTTTCACTTTGATTAAATATATTAGATTATATTAGATTTTGGTTAATTATGGTTGAATTTCATTCATTTGGTTAAATATATTAGATTATATTAGATTTTGGTTAATTATGGTTGAATTTCATTCTCTCAACTTGACTATTGTTTGTTTTGATTAACTATATTCAACTTGTATGAAGGCTAATTGAATATAAGTAACTATGACTTATTATTATTCACTACTATTCAAGATAACTAATAATAACAATTAATTCTACTTTACTATTCTTTCTCTTATATGAATTTGGCCAATTGTGATTGATTATAATTCATTATCATTAACAATATTTAAATTAAGTTATTTTGCTTTACTATAATTAAATATAATTAACCATTTTTGAATTATTTTAGTTAATTATTAATAATTATAATTAATTTTGATTAACTATTTAATTATTATAATATATGGTTATCTTTATGACAATAAATGACACTACAAAATTATGATTATAAATTGTTAAAATATTATAATTAAATTTATTTATTTTTAAAAAAATTATCATAATTACTTTGGCGAATAAATTTAATTTATAATTCAAAATTTATGATTCAAATGTACTTTCAAACTTCGAACATGCTTATTCATTATAAAGGCTACATTGTTTTGAACATATACACAATACATTGCGTCTCCATTTTCTAACATAGATCTTAAAAAACTCACACTCAACATAGTTCATGGATTTGTTTTTGGGAATTAAGTACAAACCCATGGTTTTATATTATTTTAATAATTCTTAAATCTAAAATTTTATTAAAATTTTAATATTTCATTATTATGTTGTTGATGATGATGATTAACGTCCACTAAGATTTAATTGGTCTATCAGACCTTAAGAGGGTAAGTGATTACTTGTGATTCTTTAAAATTGTGTTTATGTGTTCGAAAAACATTAAGAGAAACTTTCCAAGATGACCATACTTTTGTTGAGTTAAGAGGTTAGGAAGGTTGGTAGTGTGATCAATATTTTGAAAATGAGATCTAATATGGGTATAGGATGGACAATCTAAGAGAAAGTGTTTTTCATCTTCAACCTTCCTAGTGTCACAAAGGTGACACACTCTTTCATCACATGCGTTTTAGGAATAGACCAACGCCCAGTTTCACTATGGAGCTCATGAGAATTTGTTCTTATCTTAGCAATGCTTATTTTTTTCTTTACACTTGGCAAAACATATAGATAATTTCGATCTTCTAGATTAGAGTTGATTACATCTTTATAATACCTTAATTTTCTTTTTTCCTCTAACTCTTTATCACACCACATTTTTTCCTTAAATTTTGATTTGACTTTTTTTTTAATAGTATCTTTATTATGCAAAATGGTTTTTTCCATGATTCCCCAATAGTTTAGCCAAGACCGGGCGTCTTTATGCCATCCTAGCTTCAGTCGATGATGGTTATGACTTGATTTTGAAGCAATTTTAGGTAGCCTCTTGTCTTCCATGTTGTTTAACTTGTTCTTATACATTAGGTATCTAGTCATAGCCATGCTCTCAATGCGGAAGAGGCTACTTTAATAGATTTGGATTTAAATATCAAACTTTTTAACTTATTTAGATAAATATTATGTTAAATCTAAATTTTTTAATTAAAATAGAAAAAGTTTAAAAAAAATCTTTAATCTTATAATAATAATAACAATAATTTATTTTTAAGATTATTTCCAAACTAGATATCAAATTGGTGTATGAAATCCCTTATTTATAGTACAGCAAATCAATTTAACAAATTTTGAAAATTCATTTTAAATTTGTGAAAAAATAATTTAAAACATTAATAAAAATGATCCAAATTTTTTTATTTTATATTTAATAAAA
>ML800853.1:178328-191686 GCA_009831015.1 Picea engelmannii
TACCAACCTTGGACTTGTATCGATATGATCCCTGGGAGTTAGCAGGTACTTAACTCTATGCTTCTTCTCTGGTTTCAATTTGAAGTGAATTTCCACACAACATTAAGTGATCAATTCGTAGTGCAGGTTTCGCTCATGATGCCAGGGAGAGACAATGGTTCTTTTTCGTTCCAAGAGATCATAACAAGTCGTGCCCTAGGCCTAACAGATTGACGGTGTCGGGCTACTGGAAGGCCACGGGTTCCGACAGACCAGTTCGCAACGAGCTGCTTCAGTGCATCGGTCTGAAGAAAATTCTGGTATTTTATAAAGGAAAAGGCCGTTATGTGCAGAAGACCGACTGGGTCATGAACGAGTACAGGATGCCAGATTTCAGCTCGTCCGCACACAAGGTGATCCGTTTTTGCTTCTTATTTTTTTCATGGAGATCTTCGTTCCTTTGTGTGTAACGTTGAAAAAAGGCATTTCATTATCCACATTAATAGCACTAAGAGGGTTAAATTTGGAGGTTTTGATCCTTACTGTGTTTAACCGGTAACGGGCACAGAGGTTTTGGAGTTTTTATAACGGTAACGGCCGTAGAGGTTTTGGAGTTTTTTAATTCTATTTTATGGTTAATAGTAGTTTATTCGTATTTAGGGTTTGAATTTAGTTATAAGTTTGGGGTATTATGGAGCAAAGTTCATTGTTTACTTTTGTTTATTATGGATGCCTTTACACCTATTTTTTAATTCGATTACCTGATTTTTTAACTCGTTTATGTGATTAATAGTGCCAGGGATTTGTAGCAGAGCTAGGTCGTTAATAGCTTCAGTGGTTTGTAGCAGATTTGCGTTGTTATGTTCTTTTATGGCTTAATAAAACTAGGGTAAAAACGGATGTAGTTTTGTGATCCTCAAAATCTAAGGAGTTATAAAGCGGCTTGTGCAGATGAACGATATCGTTTTATGTCGGATACACAGAAAGGTTGTTTCTCAGATGTCGATGGACAAAGTGTTAAATATACTGTACCCTCAACAGACTAACCGTACACTGCGAGCTGTACTGGACAATTGTACTTTCTATTTCTGTCCTACTTGAGCATATATAAGCTCGGCTATTTCCTATTGTAAGAATCTCTTCAGAACTCTTCAGTACTTCAACTTACTTCAATTATGTTCTGTACTTCTTCATACATTTGAATATACTATTCTTTTCTCTCTGCATTTCTCTGTGCTTCACAATTTATCATGGTATCAGAGCAACAACAGTAAGCCTCTTCACACAGTCGGGAGAGCAACACGATCCTCACAGCGCAGAGCTTACACGCATCTTGAGAGCACGCGACACAGTCTTTTCACAAGGCTTGGAGAGCTGTCCGTAATACTCTTTAAAGATCGCTGTAACAAGCTTGCGGAGGAAGCAGAGTGTACAACGCTCGAAAGATCCTGGACGAAGAGAACACAAAAGAAGAAACCCTAAAGATTCTTGTAATCTTTTTAAGAATCGTCAAAGATTGATGAAGAAAAGTCGGAGGAGGTGAGAAATTTTAAAGAACTCGAAAATTTCCCTCACATCTGTTAAAGATTGAAGCACATAACGAAGAATTCTTGAAATTCTTTCAAATCTTTGAAAGATTCACGAATCTTTTCTTCCACAAGAGAAAATTCCATTAAATTCGGGAAAGATCGCGTCAAACACGCAAAGAACAGCCATTAAGGCTGCAAGATTCATCTTGCGAATAGATCCGAGGCGGGAAACCAGTACAGAAGGGAAGAAGGAGAGCGCGGAAAAGGCGAAAGAATTTCAGCCGTCAGATCTTGAACACAGGCCCGACAGCCGTTGGATCAGCGAGAAGGTGCATGAGGTTTAGTCCTCTGCAGTGCACAGGAGTGATTTCGACTTGTAAAGTCGTGAAATCCCGACGTCATCTTGACCGTTCATCAAGAGATACGTGGCGAGATCTTATTCCATCGCAAAATCGAGAATCGGGAGTTGGACAAGCGAAAGAATCTGCTCTCCAAAAACTCCGATACGCGAAATCGCAAAATCCCGAAACGATCACAGCCATCCATTTCAGAGGACAGGTGGCAGTAGATCAACGCATCATCATATCGGCATTTCGGAGTTTGGGGTTTTCAAAGACCATTGCAACGGGACCTCGCAACTCGGGAAATTGCGATACACGATATAGCGATAAGATCTCAGCCGTCCGTTTTTCCGGACATGTGGCGAAACTCGCAGCGCCCATCGGCATTTCGGCATTCGGGGTTTCAAGTTGTCAAAGAAACTTGACATCGCAACTTGCGAAATCGCGATACGCGAAATCCCGATCAGATCTCAGCCGTCCATAGCTCTTGGACACGTGGCGGACAACAAGGTCACCGTCAGCGTATCGACATTCGGAGTTTCAAGTTGACAGCAATTTGGAGCATCGCAAGTCACGATATCCCGAGGAGGCATCAAGACCGTCCATCTCTCTCGGACGCGTGGCATAAATCTGAGGACTCGGCAATAGTTCCGACCAGGAAAGGGCAATCGGCAAATCGCGATTCGGAAAATCGTGAAACTTGAGAACAAGTGATCGGGTTTCTTTCCAGTGAAATCCCCGATGCAAATCTAGTCGTCCATCTGTTCAGGACGCATGGCAGAGATTGAAGCTTTCGGGAAAAGTCCCGATAAGCGACTTCATTGGCTTTTCGGGATTCGGCAAATCGGGGATCCAGGAGACGAGAAGTCCGGAACATTTCAAATCACGATATCCCGAGGAGAAATCAAGACCGTCCATCTGTTAGGACACATGGAGGCGATCAAAGCGATTTGGGAAAAGTCCCGACAAGAAAAGGTCATCAGAATTTTGGGATTCGAGAGACCAAGAGGTCACACGTTTAAATCGCAAAATCACGAGGAAAGCACACGACCGTCCATCTGTTGGGACGCGTGGCAAAGATCAAATCAATCGGCAAAGTCCCGAAAGGAAACGCGCCATCGGTAAATCAGAGATTGGGAAATCAAAGGGACAGAAGAACTTGTCATCAGGAATCGCGAAATCCCGATTCGCGATATCTCGATCAGATCTAGATCATCAGATTGCAGCATGATCTAGACCATTGAAAAGTCCAAAGGCGATTTTTCGTGTTTCGGCATTTTGCAAGGCAAAGAACGGGAAAATCCCGTAGCGCCTTAACATTAAAGTTCGTGGTCACATTGCAAGGAGACCAAGGGCCATCTAAAGCCCGATAAGCTCCCATCGGCCATCGACGAATCGACAATCTCTGAGATTGGAGGTAAATACGAATTTTTTCCCTCTATTTTTCAAGCATTTTTTTAAATGGCGTCGACTAGCAATCTAGGCCCGACTCAGGGTCCGATTCTTCTTGGCAAGAATTACGAATTTTGGTCTCTTCGAATGAGGTCGTTCTTGCAAGCACAAGAGTGCTGGAAACCAATGGATATTGGCTATGTAGAACCAGACCCAGCCGCCCTCACTGCCATGACAAATGCCCAGAGAATTTCTCAGGCAACTCTGAGGACCAAAGAAAACAAAGAGAAATTCTGGATACAGAATTCTGTGGATGATTCGATTTTTTCGAAAATCACAGGCGCTGGTACTTTCAAACAGGCCTGGGACATCCTCAAAACGTCCTACCAAGGAATTGATAGGGTAAAAACAGTTAAACTTCAGTCCTTATGGACACAATTCGAGACTCTCAGGATGACAGAGTCCGAAACTGTAGATCAGTTCATGACCAGAGTCATGGGGATCGTCAACCAGATCAGACTCATTGGTGAAACCATCACTGATCAATGAATTGTTGAGAAAATTATCAAAATTTTACCCAGGAAATTTGAAATGGTTGTAACAGCCATCCTTGAATCCAAGGATTTGTCAAGATTTTCAACAGATGAACTAATTGGTTCTCTGGTGACACATGAGACACGACTACATCTCACAGATGAGTCAATCTAAAATGCCTTCCAATCTCAATTCTCATTCAGAAGAGGGAAAGGCAGAGGAAGAAGTAGAGGAAGAGGGAACAATCAGGGTGACCCTCATACCAGTGGAGGAAATAGACAAAAATATCCCACTCAGAACTTCCAAGGTCACATAAATCAACAATAAAATCACCATCAGAATTTCTAGCCTCAAAGAGGCAGAGGGAGAAGGTTGAATGACAAATCCAGCATTCAATGTTTTTATTGCAAAAAGTATAGGCACTATGAATTTGAATGCAGGAAGAAGCAGACAGATCATCTCTCAGGCAGAGCACATGTGTCAAATCACACGGGAGAAAACTCAGGAGGTATGTTTCTCTCATGCCACAAAACTGAACAACAACCTAAAGATCTTTGGTTGTTGGACAATGGATGCAACAATCACATGACAGGTAACAGAGAATTACTTTCCAGCATTGATTCTTCAATTTCATCTAATATTACCCTTGGAAATGACTATTTAGTCAAAGTTCAAGGAAGAGGAATTGTTCATATTCTTACTAAACAGAATGTAAAGAAATACATATCTAATGTCTATCATGTTCGAGACTTAAAACATAACTTGTTAAGTGTAGGACAGCTCATTGAAAAAGGATATAAGGTACTTGTTGAGGGAGTATCCTGCAAAATCTATGATAGAAAACCCAGCAGAAAACTGATTTCTGAAATCTATATGACTCCCAATAGAATGTTTCCCCTCACCCTCAAAACTGCAAATCTAAGTCAACCTTACGCACAGAATGCATCAACCATGAATGAAACAATGGTTTGGCATACTAGATTTGGACATCTACCTTTTCAGAGTCTAAGTCTTCTTCAGAAAAACTCCATGGTCAAAGGTATACCTATTTTCAAAGAGAAAATTCCCCCATGTGAGTCCTGTATACTTGGGAAACACAAGAGAACCAATTTTCCACAGTCTTCCAATCAAGACAAACAACATATTGAACTTGTCCACACTGACCTATGTGGACCAATGCAAACAGAGTCAATAGGTGGTAGTTTTTACTTTCTAACGTTTATTGATGATTTCAGCAGGAAAATATGGATATATTTTCTTAGACACAAGTCTGAAACATTTACAAAATTCAAAGAATTCAAGGCTGAAGATGAAAAACAGAGTGGCAAATTTCTCAAAGCACTCAGATCAGATGGAGGAGGAGAATACAACTCTAGAGAATTTGCAAATTTTTGCAAATCTCAAGGCATCATCATGCAAGCAACAACAAGGTATACTCCACAACAGAATGGAGTGGCTGAAAGAAAAAATCAGACCATCATGAATATGGCAAGAACACTTCTTAAAGAAAAACACTTGTCAAATACTTTTTGGGCTGAAGCAGTAGCATGCTCAGTTTATATTTTGAACAGATCACCAACCACCAGTCTACAGATGAAAGTTCCCCAAGAAGCATGGAGTGGGACAAAGCTCAATGTAGCTCATCTAAGGACATTTGATTGCATAGCATATGCACACATCCCTTCTGAATTAAGGAAGAAACTTGATGACAGAAGTGAAAAATGTATTTTCACTGGCTACAGTGAAACCTATAAAGCTTACAGGCTTTACAATCCCATCACCAAGAAATTAATTCTCAGCAGAGATGTACAATTTTTGGAAAACCAATTCTAGGATGATTCAGAAGACCAACAAGTGGACAGTCAAAATCCTTTGCTGCCAAGTTCTGAAAACACAGAAAATTCAGAACAACCAGTACCTCAGTCCATTCCTTCAAGAATGCAAGTCCAAGGACAACCAGATAATTCACAACATAGCTCAACTTCTAGCAGAGAATCATTCTCTGAACCACAGAATCAGAGAACTCGAAGTTTGAGAGAAATCCATCAACAGTTGGATGACTTTGAGCAACATAATCTTTTTGCTTTAATGTCATGTCAACCTACATCCTTTAAGGAAGCAACTAAGGAGCCACATTGGGTTCAGGCCATGAACTAAGAAATTGACTCCATTGAGAAGAACAAGACATGGGATCTTGTTGATTTACCAAGACACAAGAAAAGTATTGGTGTCAAGTGGGTTTACAAAACTAAACTCAATGAAAAGGGGCAAATTGAAAAGCACAAGGCAAGACTTGTTACCAAAGGATTCTCACAACAACCAGGTACTGATTATGGTGAAAGTTTTGCTCCAGTAGCAAGATTAGACACTGTAAGAACTCTATTGGCCATAGCAACACAACACAAATGGCAAGTATACCAGATGGATGTCAAGTCATCATTTCTAAATGGTTTTTTAGAAGAAGAAGTTTATGTCGATCAACCACCTGGATTTGAAGTCCAAGAGCACCCAGCCAAAGTGTATCGGTTGAAGAAAGCCTTGTATGGCTTAAAGCAAGCTCCAAGAGCTTGGTAAAACAGAATTGACACTTACCTGATCAAAAGTGGTTTCAGCAGAAGCCAAAATGAACCAACACTTTATACCAAAACAAATCAGCACGGTAAAATAGTAATTGTATGTTTATATGTTGATGACATGATTTACACAGGAAATCTAGAGCTCACAGATTTCAAACATCCCATGCAATCTAAGTTTGAGATGACAGATCTTGGCATAATGAAATATTTTTTAGGAATTGAGGTTCATCAATCAGCCAAAGGCATATTTGTCTGTCAGCAAAAGTATGCAGTAGACATCATCAAACGGTTTCGCATGGAAGGATGCAATCCAGCGGAAACCCCCATCCCTTTAGGCACAAAATTAAGCAAGGAAGATGAAGGTCCCACAGTGGATTATACTTTATACAAAAGTTTAGTAGGCAACCTGTTGTATCTTACAACAACTAGGCCTGACATCATGTATGCAGCGAGCCTTGTTTCTAGATTCATGGAATCACCAAAAGATTCTCATTGGAGAATGGCAAAACGAATATTGAGATATGTTGCAGGAACTCTCAATTTCGGTCTATGGTACACTCAATCTGATAGTAATCAACTCTCTGGTTACACAGATAGTGACTTTGCAGGCAGCCTAGATGACAGGAAAAGCACATCAGGATATGTTTTTCAACTGGGCACGAACCTGATTTCATGGGCATCGAAGAAGCAACCAATTGTATCAATATCTTCTGCAGGGGTAGAGTATGTAGCTGCTACCTCAGCTTCTTATCAAGTTGTATGGCTGAGAAGATTATTGAAAGACATGTCACAAACAAAAAAGGATCCAACTCCTATCTTCTGTGACAATACATCAGCAATTGCATTATCCAAGAACCACGTGTTTCATAAAAAAAGTAAACACATTGACATTCGGTTTCATTTCATATGAAAATTAGTCAATAATGGTGACATTGCACTACAATTTTGTGGTTCTCGAGATCAGCTTGCTGATATTTTCACCAAGCCACTAGGAAAGTCAGTTTTTGACTTCCAGAGACAGCACTTAGGCATAGTCAGTGCTGCTGATTGTAACTGTTGAGTCTAAGAGGGAGTGTTAAATATATTGTACCCTCAACAGACTAATAGTACACTGCGAGTTGTACTGAACAGTTGTACTTTCTATTTATGTCCTGCTTGAGCATATATAATCTCAACTATTTCCTATTGTAAGAATCTCTTCAGAACTCTTCAGTACTTCAACTTACCTCAGTTATGTTTTGTACTTCTTCATACATTTGAATATACTATTCTTTTCTCTCTGCATTTCTCTGTGAGGGGATCATTCCTCTTCTCCTACTTCCTATCCTATTACATACTTCAATCCACATTGGAAGTCAATTATTTGGAAAGCACGTTTCAATCTACATTGGAAGTCAATTCTTTAGAACATCTTCCAACTTATCTATAGACACTTTCATATTGTATTTGTGTAAAGAACTAGTTAATTCCTTGGAACATTTTCCAACTTATGTAGAGACAGTTTCTTACTGTATATATGTAAAGAACTTGGTGAGGCAATTCATATAAGCGGTTAGTTAATGAAAATAGAGATGGCTATGCTGGAAGAAGTATACAACGATGGGGTAGTGCAGGGAGAGTTAACAGTCATTCCAGGATTCATATTCTATCCCACAGAGGAGGAGTTGGTGGGCTTCTATCTGAGGAGGAGGGTCCAAGGTGACCACCCATTAAACCTCAATATAATTATACCAACCTTGGACTTGTATCGATATGATCCCTGGGAGTTAGCAGGTACTTAACTCTATGCTTCTCTGGTTTCAATTTGAAGTGAATTTCCACACAACATTAAGTGATCAATTCGTAGTACAGGTTTCGCTCATGATGTCGGGGAGAGACAATGGTTCTTTTTTGTTCCAAGAGATCATAACAAGTCGTGCCCTAGGCCTAACAGATTGATGGTGTTGGGCTACTGGAAGGCCACGGGTTCCGACAGACCAGTTCGCAACGAGCGGCTTCAGTGCATCGGTCTGAAGAAAATTCTGGTATTTTATAAAGGAAAAGGCCGTTATGTGCAAAAGAACGACTGGGTCATGAACGAGTACAGGATGCCGGATTTCAGCTCGTCCGCACACAAGGTGATCCGTTTTTGCTTCTTAATTTTTTCATGGAGATCTTCGTTCCTTTGTGTGTAACGTTGAAAAAAGGCATTTCATGATCCACATTAATAGCACTAAGAGGGTTAAATTTGGAGGTTTTGATCCTTACTGTGTTTAACCGGTAACGGGCACAGAGGTTTTGGAGTTTTTATAACGGTAACGACCGTAGAGGTTTTGGAGTTTTTTTATTCTATTTTATGGTTAATAGTAGTTTATTCATATTTAGGGTTTGAATTTAGTTATAAGTTTGGGGTATTATGGAGAAAAGTTCATTGTTTACTTTTGTTTATTATGGATGCCTTTACACCTATTTTTTAATTCGATTACCTGATTTTTTAACTCATTTATGTGATTAATAGTGCCAACGATTTGTAGCAGAGCTAGGTCGTTAATAGCTTCAGTGGTTTGTAGCAGATTTGCGTTGTTATGTTCTTTTATGGCTTAATAAAACTAGGGTAAAAATGGATGTAGTTTTGTGATCCTCAAAATCTAAAGAGTTATAAAGCGGCTTGTGCAGATGAACGATATCATTTTATGTCAGATACACAGAAAGGCTGTTTCTCAGATGTCGATGGACAAAGTGTTAAATATACTGTACCCTCAATAGACTAACCGTACACTGCCAGCTGTAGTGGACAATTGTACTTTCTATTTCTGTCTTGCTTGAGCATATATAAGCTCAGGTATTTCCTATTGTAAGAATCTCTTCAGAACTCTTCAGTACTTCAACTTACTTCAGTTATGTTTTGTACTTATTCATACATTTGAATATACTATTCTTTTCTCTCTGCATTTCTCTGTGCTTCACAATTTATCATGGTATCAGAGCGACAACAGTAAGCCTCTTTACACAGTCGGGAGAGCAACACGATCCTCACAGCGTAGAGCTTACACGGATCTTGAGAGCACGCGACACAGTCTTTTCACAAGGCTTGGAGAGCTGTCTGTAATACTCTTTAAAGATCGTCGTAACAAGCTTGCGGAGGAAGCAGAGTGTACAACGCTCGAAAGATCCTGGACGAAGAGAACACAAAAGAAGAAACGCTAAAGATTCTTGTAATCTTTTTAAGAATCATGAAAGATTGATAAAGAAAAGTCGGAGGAGGCGAGAAATTTTAAAGAAATCGCAAATTTCCCTCACATCTGTTAAATATTGAAGCACAGAATGAAGAATTCGTGAAATTCTTTCAAATCTTTGAAAGATTCACGAATCTTTTATTCCGTAGGAGAAAATTCTGTTAAATTCGGGAAAGATCACGTCAAACACGTAAAGAACAGCCATTAAGGCTGCAAGATTCATCTTGTGAACAGATCCGAGGCGGGAAACCAGTACAGAAGGGAAGAAGGAGAGTGCAGAAAAGGCGAAAGAATTTCAGCCATCAGATCTTGAACACAGGCTCGACAACCGTTGGATCAGCGAGAAGGTGCATGAGGTTTAGTCCTCTGCAGTGCACATGAGTGATTTCGACTTGTAAAGTCATGAAATCCCGACGTCATCTTGACCGTTCATCAAGAGACACGTGGCGAGATCTTATTCCATCGCAAAATCGAGAATCGGGAGTTGGACGAGCGAAAGAATCTGCTCTCCAAAAACTCTGATACGCGAAATCGCAAAATCCCGAAACGATCACAGCCATCCATTTCAGAGGACAGGTGGCAGTAGATCAACGCATCGTCATATCGACATTTCGGAGTTTGGGGTTTTCAAAGACCATTGCAACGGGACCTCGCAACTCGCGAAATCGTGATACACGATATAGCGATAAGATCTCAGCCATCCATTTGTCCGGACACGTGGCGAACATCACAGCGCCCATCGGCATTTCGGCATTCGGGGTTTCAAGTTGTCAAAGAAACTTGACATGGCAACTTGCGAAATAGCGATACGCGAAATCCTGATCAGATCTCAGCCGTCCATATCTCTTGGACACGTGGCAGACAACGAGGGCACCGTCAGCGTATCGGCATTCGGAGTTTCAAGTTGACAGCAATTTGGAGCATCGCAAGTCGGGATATCCCGAGGAGGCATCAAGACCGTCCATCTCTCTCGGACGCATGGCGTAAATCCGACGACTCGGCAATAGTTCCGACCAGGAAAGGGCAATCGGCAAATCGCGATTCGAAAAATCATGAAACTTGAGAACAAGTGATCGGGTTTCTTTCCAATGAAATCCCCAACGCAAATCTAGCCATCCATCTGTTCAGGACGTGTGGCAGAGATCGAATCTTTCGGGAAAAGTCCCGATAAGCGACTTCATCGGCTTTTCGGGATTCAGAAAATCGCGGATCCAGGAGACGAGAAGTCCGGAACATTTCAAATCGCGATATCCCGAGGAGAAATCAAGACCATCCATCTGTTAGGACACGTGGAGGAGATCAAAGCGATTTTGGAAAAGTCCCGACAAGAAAAGGTCATCGGCATTTCAGGATTCGAGAGACCAAGAGGTCGCACGTTTAAATCGTGAAATCACGAGGAAAGCACACGACCGTCCATCTGCTGGGACGCGTGGCAAATATCAAAGCAATCGGGAAAGTCCCGAAAGGAAACGCACCATCGGTAAATCAGAGATCGGGAAATCAAAGGGACAGAAGAACTTGTCATCAGGAATCACGAAATCCCGATTTGCGATATCTCGATCAGATCTAGATCATCATATCGCAGCACGATCTGGACCGTTGAAAAGTCCAAAGGCAATTTTTCGCGTTTCGGCATTTTGCAAGGCAAAGAACGGGAAAATCCCGTAGCGCCTTAACATTAAAGTTCGTGGTCACATTGCAAGGAGACCAAGGGCCATCTAAAGCCCGATAAGCTCCCATCGGCCATCGAAGAATCGACAATCTCTGAGATTGGAGGTAAATACAAATTTTTTCACCCTATTTTCTCAGCATTTTTTTAAATGGCGTCGACTAGCAATCTAGGCCCGACTCAGGGTCCGATTCTTCTTGGTAAGAATTACGAATTTTGGTCTCTTCGAATGAGGTCGTTCTTGCAAGCACAAGAGTGCTGGGAACCAATGGATCTTGGCTATGTAGAACCAGACCCAGCCGCCCTCACTTCCATGACAAATGCCCAGAGAATTGCTCAGGCAACTCTGAGGACCAAAGAAAACAAAGCGAAATTCTGGATACAGAATTCTGTGGATGATTCGATTTTTTGAAAAATCACAGGCGTTCGTACTTCCAAATAGGCCTGGGACATTCTCAAAACATCCTACCAAGGAAATGATAGGGTAAAAACAGTTAAACTGCAGTCCTTATGGACACAATTCGAGACTCTCAGGATGACAAAGTCTGAAACTGTAGATCAGTTCATGACCAGAGTCACGGGGATCGTCAACCAGATCAGACTCATTGGTGAAACCATCACTGATCAACGAATTCTCAAAAGTTTACCCAGGAAATTTGAAATGGTTGTAACAGCCATCCTTGAATCCAAGGATTTGTCAAGATTTTCAAAAGATGAACTAATTGGTTCTCTGGTGACACATGAGACAAGACTACATCTCATAGATCAGTCAATCTCAAATGCCTTCCAATCTCAATTCTCATTCAGAAGAGGGAAAGGCAGAGGAAGAAGTAGAGGAAGAGGGAACAATCAGGGTGACCCTCATACCAGTGGAGGAAATAGACAAAAATATCCCACTCAGAACTTCCAAGGTCACAGAAATCAACAACAAAATCACCATCAGAATTTCTAGCCTCAAAGAGGCAGAGGGAGAAGGTCGAATGACAAATCCAACATTCAATGTTTTTATTGCAAAAAGTATGGGCACTATGAATCTGAATGCAGGAAGAAGCAGACAGATCATCTCTCAGGTAGAGCACATGTGTCAAATCACACGGGAGAAAACTCAGGAGGTATGTTTCTCTCATGCCACAAAACTAAACAACAACCTAAAGATCTTTGGTTGTTGGACAGTGGCTGCAACAATCACATGACAGGTAACAAAGAATTACTTTCCAACATTGATTCTTCAATTTCCTCTAATATTACCCTTGGAAATGACTATTTAGTCAAAGTTCAAGGAAGAGGAATTGTTCCTATTCTTACTAAACAGAATGTAAAGAAAGACATATCTAATGTCTATCATGTTCGAGACTTAAAACATAACTTGTTAAGTGTAGGACAGCTCATTGAAAAATGATATAAGGTACTTTTTGAGGGAGTATCCTGCAAAATCTATGATAGAAAACCCAGCAGAAAATTGATTTCTGAAATCTATACGACTCCCAATAGAATGTTTCCCCTCACCCTCAGAACTCCAAATCTAAGTCAACCTTACGCACAGAATGCATCAACCATGAATGAAACAATGGTTTGGCATACTAGATTTGGACATCTACCTTTTCAGAGTCTAAGTCTTCTTCAGAAAAACTCCATGGTCAAAGGTCTACCTATTTTCAAAGAGCAAATTCCCCCATGTGAGTCTTGTATACTTGGGAAACACAAGAGAACCAATTTTCCACAGTCTTCCAATCAAGCCAAACAACATCTTGAACTTGTCCACACTGACCTATGTGGACCAATGCAAACAGAGTCAATAGGTGGTAGTTTTTACTTTCTAACGTTTATTGATGATTTCAGCAGGAAAATCTGGATATATTTTCTTAGACACAAGTCTGAAACATTTACAAAATTCAAAGAATTCAAGGCTGAAGATGAAAAACAGAGTGGCAAATTTCTCAAAGTACTCAGATCAGATGGAGGAGGAGAATACAACTCTAGAGAATTTGCAATTTTTTGCAAATCTCAAGGCATCATCATGCAAGCAACAACAAGGTATACTCCACAGCAGAATGGAGTGGCTGAAAGAAAAAATCAGACCATCATGAATATGGCAAGAACACTTCTTAAAGAAAAACACTTGT
>ML800853.1:194368-233955 GCA_009831015.1 Picea engelmannii
TTATGTTTTTTTATGGCTTAATAAAACTAGGGTAAAAACGGATGTAGTTTTGTGATCCTCAAAATCTAAGGAGTTATAAAGCGGCTTGTGCAGATGAACGATATCGTTTTATGTCAGATACACAGAAAGGCTGTTTCTCAGAAGTCGATGGACAAAGGAGCAAAGCCAAATCCCGTTGAGAAAGAAGAACCGGTTGTTTCGTGCGATGAATATGAAGAGAAGTCTCATTCAATCACTCTTCATCGGAGCTTAATCCAGTCAAATCCAACGCCAGAAACCGTCGAAGTTTCTTCATTATTTACAGCATAATTAGAGTGACCAAGGAGTACACCTGGAACTGATAATGCTTGATAATACCGCTAATGCCCGTAGGCAGCCACCATAGTTAGAGTTACTGAAGTTGTCGATTGACTGCTTGTGTTTCCAGCACATAGGGACTCTTTATGTCTTTTTTACTACCCCGTCGCCATTCCAGATTTCCTTAATTTAAAGAGCATTACACCTTCAACGACTTCAAACTTATATGGTTTATGAAAAGATGATGAGATTTCTCATTATGCAGTATGTATCCGAAAGTCTGTGAATTAATTTTTGAAGTTCGATACTATACTATGTTTGATTTTCTTAGGGGGTTGTATGATATATAGGTGGCTTTTGAATTACTACATTCTATTTTGGAACTGTCTAAGTCTCCTGTGTCATGCCGTATATGAAACCATCTCATATATATATTGCACAGTTTTCTGTAAATGAAACTATCTCATATATTACATGTTTTTAAATTGTTATCCTTTTTATTCTGGTTTAATTTTCATAAATGATAAGATGAGTTTATAATTAGTATTGTTGTAATGGCTTCCAGCTTATATGTATACATTTTATTTTGGAACTGTCTAAGTCTCTTGTGTCATGTCTTATATGAAACTATTTCATATATATTGCACAGTTTTTTTGTATATGAAACTATCTCATATATTGCATGTTTTTAAATTGTTATCCTCTTTATTCTGGTTCAATTTCCATAAATAATAAGATGAATTCATAATCAATATTGTTGTAATGGCTTCCAGCTTATATGTATTGGAAAGTTTTTTGTGATTCAAAATTGAACAGCAAAGAACTGTTATTTCTCTATGGAAAAAAATGTCTTTAAATTACAAGAGGTCTGTTTTTATGGTTAGGATTCAATTATAGATATAAGACATAACTTGCAATAGGATTCTTTATGGTTAGGATTCAAGTATGGGTATAGGTTTTTATGGTTAGGATTCATGTATGGGTATAAGACACTTAGGTATATGATAGCAAGGGAGGTAGCTTCAATGACAATTTTTCAGGATATTGATTTTCTTAAAGGAATAGGGACAGGTTAAAACCATTTTTCTGTCTTGGTATAAAACATTAAATTATTTTTGTTTGGTTGAGAGCTCATCTTCTTTAAACATAAAAAAAAAAAAAAAGAAGTTAATGATCTAAAATTTTAAAAATAAAAATATACTCTCTTAAAACTACACAAAAATTATTATAAATAATAAAATTTTATTTGTATACAATAACACAATTCTATAACAGAATGAATCTAAAATATTATATATTTTAAAATTGTCTTTAAAATTGATTTATTATACTATATTTCTCATGAAAATGTGATTTTATTATAATGTTTAAAAATTGATTGTACTATAATTATCATGATTGATTTTATTATATAGTTCTCATGATTGATCTTATTATAATGTTTTATGATCTGAATTATTAATTTAAGGTTTACCATCAAATGATTTCTAAAAGACCATAAAATATGTCAATATCCTTCACTTATCAGTTTTACTGGTTTCATAGTTGTCTTGTCTCATACTATTGAGAATGCTCAAGTTTAGGAAAGGAACTTAAACGGTTTGTGAGAATTTGTTTTCATGCTAGCCAAATACAACATGGAGGGAAAGATTTAGAACAAATTTGTCTTCGAGTTAGAAAAATAAAACATACAATGGTTATAGAGACTTTTAAATTTCTTAGTTTTAGAATTCAAATTCTTGTATGGTGTTATTTTTTTATACATTTCTATTACATACCATATCTCCCACCTTTTTCTCAACTTTTCTATCTATGAATAAACTATAATTAAATGAATATTTCTTTTCTTCCCTATCTATAAATAAGCTATAATTAAATGAATATTTCTTTTCTTCCCTATCTATAAATAAGCTATAATTAAATGAATATTTGTTTCCTAGGTGAACTTTGCTTATTTTTCTTTTGAAGATTTTTCATATAATGTTTTTGTTTTTTAATAAAGGACACCTAAAGGTGTGAGTTTTATAAGTACACTTGAAATTTTAAATTGTTTTCCATTATTAATGGGGAGTTTCCAAGTTCTTTTTAAAGAGGGTTTATAGCTCATTTTTGAAGTATATTATTATGTAGAATTCATGGCTCAAATAAGACAATCCTCCTCATCTCTTATCCTTTCATGAATTAGCCTCAAACTCACCACACACGCATTCCAACATCTTATATATGTTCCTCTTAAAACTAGGCAGTCTACAGACATCGATTCTTTCTTCCAAATGGTGGTAAAATCATGATTGGCATTAATACTTAGCTCGTGGAGACCCTTATTATTTAAGTGTGATATTATATGGTTAAGAACTATGCAATTTTCATTACACCTAACCCCTGTATCTCCTCCAAGTCGTACCCTACTTTCATTCCCAAAATTCCAAATGAAGCATCTCCCAATGACTACAAATGATAGATCAATAGCTTTCCACATAATATAAACACTATTTATATTCTTAACTGAATTCCTAATGCACTCCTCCATGGTCCTAGGTGAGATATATTTTTGAGTTTCCACTACTCACCAAAGCACTTCCCTTGAATCAATATCCAGACACTCTTTGCAGCCAATGGTTTTGAAAAGAGAAAAAATGTTTGTTGGTCTTGTGCCTTCCATTTCCTTTGTCATAGAAATTTTCTACCACCTGACTAGAGGAAAACCTTTTTTTCCACATATCTTGACCACAAAAACCTGAAGTATATCCTTCTTATTTGTTCTGATATTCCTTTTGATATCCAAGCAAGAGACATCTAATAAATTAGAATTTCCTCAAAAATAGATTTTATAAGGACAACTCTTCTTCCTTGGAAATCCCACAACACAAAATTTAAATCCTTTTTTCCACCTTTCATAAGAGACATAAACAATATTTGTTTAAATTGTCATTATGTTTTAGGACATACACTATATATTCAATCAATCATTGAAATCAATAAGTTTGTAAGGGAACGACTATGAGAATTCATCCTCGTCCTCATTAGAAACCGTAGAAAAAGACAAAGGAATTTGAATCATTGATCTTCATGCCTATAGTTGTGTAGTAAATCTCCTTTTAATCCTTTTCTTTCCATATATATTCTATGGAATTCACATAAGATTAAGATATCATCAAAAAAATAAAAAAAATGGAGATGTGATAGAAAAAATAATTTACAATTTGTATTCCCTTAACTGTTCCATTCTTCTTAGTTTCATTTAGACATCTTCTCAATCCTCCTGCAACTATACAAAAAATACAAAAAAAGAGTGGTGATAGAGGAAAACCTTGTATTAATCCCTTTTCTATCCTAAAAAAAATAGGTTTCTCAATTTATTAAAACAACAAAAACAACAAGATATAAAAAAGTTACACTATTCATTACCTAGGTTATAATGGGTACTTAAACCTTAGATGAATCATCATCATTCTTACTTACAACCACTTAACCTATCATAGGATTTTGACAAGTCTACATTTACAACTATCACAGTAAGACCCTAAATTTTAATGGTATGTTATCCTTTATAATCTACACCAATTTCCTCATGTATGTGTATGCCTTTTAGGAACCAAAATTGCTCTCTTCAATTTCCCTTAGAAAAAATATTTTTGACCCTCCCAACCAAGATATTCCCAATGATTTTGAAGATATTGTTGCACAATGAAATATGAATAAAACCCTCAAAAGAAGTGGGATTGTCATATTTTGAAATCAAACTATAAAAACTGAGTTGAAAGTAACAAGAAATTTTTAAGAAATTCTTGATTCTTCAACTACTCTAGAAAAAAACCAACATTTATAAATTTGGAGAAAACTAGAAAAAACTCGACTAACAACCCATCTGTACTTTTAAATTTTATGAAACACAATTTGGAGCTCATATTTTTTTTATCCATTCCATTAACTCTTCCTTCTTTTTTTTTTTTTTCTTTACAAAACCTATAAAAAAGTCTTTCATTCTAACCAAATCTTCTATAGTGGTTTTTTTTTACCATGAATTTTTTTTTAAAGTAGTGAATTTTTTTTTAAAGTAGTACACACCATCCTTTGATATATCTTCAAAACTATATACCTCTTTTCCATATTTAATGACCACTTTTTTCGAAGTATTACACACCATCCTTTGATATATCTTCAAAACTATATACCTCTTTTCCATCTTTCATGACCACTTTATAGATAGTCTTTATGTTCTTCCCATGATTAGCATACTTATGAAAAACCATGGAGTTTTCATCTCCTATTCACGCAATCTCTAAGCTCATAATTACAATGGTAGTAAGCTAATGTAATACAAGTGATTCCACTACTCGTTATGAAGGTTACACTTATCTAGTTTCCCTAATCAATACACGGGTTCTTAAGGCCAGACCTTCTTTTCATGAAGCAATATCCATTGGAGCCGATGGAATAAGCTGCTTGACTGCGGGAATAACCGGTGGATGAAGAGTTGGACTTGAGCAATAATTATCTACTCTTTAGCCTTTAGACTTCTTCTTTGTATTCCAAGAGTTTCCTTCTCCTTTTATCCAATTGAATCATTTTTTTTTTTTTCATTCAATATAACCCTTCCCCTTCCTTGTCATTAAAGTTCTCAAGCTTTTCTTCTCCGCTAGATATTTTTAATCTTTCAAATTTTTTGGTTGTTCCCAAGAATGAGCCACTTGCTTAACTTTTAATAAATTATTTTTAAATAATATACAGGTTGAATCCATTAAAGAGAAGAGATTTCAAATGAAAACCAATTTTCTATAAATTATTTTTAAATAATATATAAGTTGAATCCATTAAAAAAATTTCAAATGAAAACCAATTTTCTTTAATCAATTTGAAGAAATTTTCTTCTTCAATCCACTTTAGATTGAACTTAAAAGGACTCGAAGGTCTCTTCCTAGTAGGAGCCACCTCCTTCCTAGTAGGAGCCACCTCTAATATCACTAGAAAATGATTGTATTTTCATCCTCAATTCACTCATTGTCTAAACATAATATTATCCTCCACTTTCTAAACATAATATTATTCTCCACTAGATCTTCATATAAGATGAATATAGTGTATTTTAAACCTTGCATGTTCTTTTATTGGTGTAGACCGGATTTAGTTTTGTGGGTTCTATGTCTAATAATATCACTATTTCCATTTTTATAATGAAAAATTCAAATAAACATTTGGTTTGGAATTAGGGCCCGACACTTCATTATGACCTAAAGAAAAATTTAAGTTCACATTAAGAATTATATCCTTCTATCTCATCATCAAGTTCCAAATATCTTTTCCCAATAACCAAGGCTTCAAAAGTATGAATTGTATATATTTAACACTATTAACCTTCTACCCAACTCCAAGGAGTGGAGGACTATAAATACCTACTATTTAAAAAGTTACCATCTATTAATACATTTGAATTATTTCCTACACTAAGTCATTACTAAACCCCAACATCTATCCCTACCATATACTGCACAAAACTTCCATCCCCAAAAAGTCTCTCTAGATTCTTAATTACTTTTTCACCCTCACTAATAGTCTCTTGCAACAAAATAAATTTTTCCTTATGAGATTCCACCAATATCTTCAAGGCTATTTTTTTCGGAGGAAATAGCCAAACATATACATTTAAATGAAATTAGAATCATGGGATACCTTCCATAGGGGTTTATAAACTCTCCACTACCTCACAAGTTAGTTCCACTTGTGCCTTTTAAATGAATGATTTTTTTTCCTTTTCCACCCCATTTGAAGGTCTCCCCACAATAATAAACATAAAAACACCAATTACCCCTCCATGATAATCACAAGATAGATCATTCCTTGGCTTCTAATTGTATTGTGGGCCAAGCCTAAAACTGAACTTAAATTATCCAAGAGAGTTACCTTTCTCAAAGCACTCAAGGACTTCTTACATTTGTCTAGAGATCCCCTCCCATTGCTTGCTAATCATTAGAAAAGATTTTCAAACCAAACAATTATGACAAAGGTCCAACTAAGAGGACATTTCTTCTACAAAACTATATGCCCCAACCCCATGAATGTTTCCTTCATAAATAACCTTTGAATCATGGCATATTTGTTTACCCATAATTGGACACAAAATTACCAGATCTAAACTTTTATTGGACATGCATTTACTCTCAACTAGAGGTGAAGAAGAGATCAGGATGACCTTCTCTATTCCTTCTCCATGATTCTATCATTACCTCAAGAGGCTGACAAAGTTTAATTAATACCAATATGAGAATATTGTTTATTTTTCAATAAGCTAGGCTTAAGCATGAAGTTCATTCCATTTTAGCATTTTACGTAAACCATAAAAAAATTGTTGTAGCAATGATCTGCCTGAGAAGGTGATCTACAGGAGAAGGTGACCATGCAAGATATAACTTGGCTTTTGACCAAAATCTCTCCCCAGGGGCGCAAATCTGAACATGGGCGCACCATTAGTTTGGGTGACCAAGCAAATGTGGATCCAGATCGGGGTGATCCGAGAATGGACAAGAGGTTTTGGGGATCTCAGAGTGACCTCCGGGGATTAGTGGGAGAAGCCCAGTGCAGCCATGGAAGAGGGTGCACTCACTTCATTCCCACAAAGAAGAAACAAGCAAGGGCGTAAACTCTAGTTGGTGCGCCCTCCCTTCTGCCTCAAAAAACTTGAAGGAAATGATTTTCTCCCTGAGAGAATGGCTAACTAATGAGATAATATTTCTCTTAGAGGTGGAAGCATGGAAAATGGAGTCACCAGGAGGTAGCCATGAAGGAAGGCACACTGCTTATTCTTCAAAAACCCTAAAAACAAAATTGTCATGAATGTAAAATGAAAACTCAGAAAAGAAAACAACCAAGACACATAGCTTCAGAAGAAAAGTTAAGAATGCTTTATTTTAGTCCCGGTTCACCATATATACCAAGGGAACAATTTATTTTACATATATTTAATTCATCATCAAAAGGTGAAGAAGTGTTGCACCTAAGTGATTGACTTGTGCGCCCTAGGTGGCCTCCTTGGCCCAATTCTTCCCTGTTTAGATCTGGAAGTAGCTCGGCTTCCATGAGAAGATGCAGAAACTTGTTGTGCAATAAATCAGTTGTGATCCACTTTGCTTGAGCTGGATTTTGGACTTGGCGGGCTACCAGATATGAAGTGTAAGTCTGGTGTCTTGTAGAGCGACTTCAAGTGTCTAGTATAGTGTGTTTGGCCAATGGGAGTTGGAAATCAGAAATGTTGTCCAATGGATGGGTGATGGTGACTGGTTCTTCCAAGAGGGAAGGCTCAAACAAATTTAAGTGATTTACATTAATGACATTGTGGATTCCTAGTTGTGGTGGTAGATCCAACCTATATTCATTTTCTCCAATATTGTCGAGTATTGTATACAGACCATATCTGATTGGCGGAAGCTTGTGATGATGGCCTTTGATGTGCTTCTTATCCAAGTGTAACCAGACTTGATCCCCTATTTGAAAGGCCATGAAGGTTCTTTGTTTTTCATGGCACTGCTAGGCATGATCTTGGGCTACTTTTAGTGTTGATGTGACTACATTGTGGCGTTATGAAATTTGTTGGAGAAATCGTTGAGATGATAGTTGTTCCTGCTATTGATGGAAGGTACCTTGAGGAGCCCAAGTGAGTGGAAGCTCGGTTGGAGATGCTGGTTAGAATCCCAAGCAGACTTCAAAAGGTGAAAATCTTGTAGAAGAATGTGTTGCCTTGTTGTAGCTATGCTGGAGAATGTGTTAGTAATTGTCCCATTGTTTGCTATTCCCAAAGTGAGTTTGGAGAGCATGCACCAAGACTCTGTTGGAAATGTCTGTTTGGCCATCCGTTTGAGGATGGAATGTAGTAGAAAACTTGAGGTGGCACCCCAATATCCCCCATATGGTCTTCCAAAATGTACTGAGGAAGCGAGAATCTCTAACTGAGATAATACTTCTTGGGAGGCCAAAATGGGGCCAAACATGATGGAAATAGAGTTCTGTTGTTTGGGTTGCTATAGTAGTCTTTGTGAATGGGATAAAAAGTGCCATTTTGCTGAAGCGACATACCACTACCCAGATTTCATCATGTTTCTTTTAGGTTGTTGGAAGTCCACTTAGGAAGTGCATTGAGATTGACTCCCAAGGCCAAGAAGGAAGCACCAGTCGTTGATACAACCCATACTTCCAGTTGGATGGCTTGGACTATGAGCATAAGGCACAAGCTCTAATAAATTTTTCAACTTGAGGCTGCATGGAAGGCCAATGAGAATGGCATTGCAGATGTTGGTTGGTCTTTGTGGTCCCGAAGTGGTCCCCTTAGGTTGAAGCGTGCACTTCCATGATGAGCAAGAGGCGGTCTTATGAGTGTGGAATGCATAGCAAATTCAACTTATATATCCACCCATCCCGAATAGTGTAGTCTAGGAAGGGGGTCTGATTGATCACTGTGGGGCTTTGCAAAGCTTCCCAAATCTCTCATATTGATCTTTCCATGTGTCATAAGTTAGACAACGTACTTCTAGAATGAAAAGAATTGGAGTGGGAGGTCGACTTAGAAAATCAACCATTTTATTAGAAGTTCCTTTCTTGTATCTGATGACTAAGTGAAATTGTGGAATGTAGGAGGCCCATTTAAGGTGCCTTTGTTCCTGAATCTTTGATTGAGAGTTGATGAAAATCAAAGGGTGGTGGTCGGTATGCAGAATGGTTTCTTTACCCAACAAATAATGCCTCCATTGTTTGAGTGCTTACACCAGACTATAAAATTCCTTGTCATAGGTACTATAATTTTTCTTTGCCTCGGACAATATTTCAGAGTGGTAAGCAATGGGGTGTACTACTTGTTTAAGTACGAAACCAATAGCATATTGTGAGGCATCAGACTCAATCTCAAAGGGTTGGGAGAGATCTGGCAGATGTAAAATAGGGGATGAGCTGAGGGCATCTTTGAGCTGAGTAAAGTGAGTAGTTTCTTCTTTGGTCAATATGAATGTAGAAGAAGTATTTGAGAGCTGATGCAAAGGTCGAGCAATATTTGAAAAAGAGGGAATGAACTTATGATAGAAATTGATGCCACCCAAAAATATTTTCAAATCCTTAGTTGAAGAAGGTAGAAGCCATTGTTTCAATGCTTGGATGCGACCTAGATCTAGTTGAACACCCTCTGAGATTACCACAAATCCGAGATAGGGTATTGACGTCTGACCAAAATATGATTTCTTCTCTTTGACTTGCAACTTGTGTTCTTGGAGAATTTGGAGAACTTGTTGGACATGTTTCATATGGGTGTCCCATGTCCGACTGAAGATGAGAATGTCATCTAAGTAGATGACTAAAAATTGACCCAAATGTGCTCTGAAGATGTAATTGATGAGCCTCATGAAAGTGTCTGGGGCATTGGTGAGACAGAAAGGCATGACTTTCCACTCAAAAAGTCCAAATTTGGTCTTGAACGATGTTTTCCAAACATCATCTAGGTTCATTCAAACTTGATGGTAGTCAGTTGTCAAATCCAATTTAGTAAACCACTTAGCTCCGTGGAATGTTTCAAGTAGTTCCTCAATCCAGGGAAGGGGGAAACATTTTTTTATTGTGGCTTTGTTCAAGGCTCAGTAATCAGTGACAAGGCGTATTTCTGAGGTATCTCGTTTAGGGATGACAAAGGCAACAAAAGCACAGGGAGAAGATGAAGGTTGGATGTGGCCAGAGTTGATGAGGTCGATCAGTTGTCTTTCCATTTCCTCTATTTCTCTCGGAGCCAAACGATAAGTAGGGGCGTTAGGTAAGGTAGATCCAAGGATGAGATGAATGGAATGGTCAATGTGGCAGGAGGGGGGAAGTCCCTCTGGAGGTTGAAATACCTTTGCAAACTTGTGGAGGAGGGGATTCATAGTTTTAGGAATAGGGTGCACTATATTGTTTGGTGTTATTGGGTGCACCAAACATAGAGAGACACGTTGGTTTAAGTGTACATATGGGATTTGTTCTTTGGTAGAAGTGGGTTTGGGTTTTGCTCCAATTAAGATATAAGTGTGGACTTCTTTCGTAATTTTATACTCGCAGGATTTGTCTAGATAGATAGCATTTCTTTGGGTTTGGTATGGGATACCAAGAAACAAATCCACATAATCCAAAGGGGATACATCAAAGAGGACAATAATTTTGAATTGGCCTATGGCGAAAGTGACCAGACAACGCTTGGAAACTAGGAGGCGAGGGCCATCCTTTTAGACCCATCCAAGTTGATAGGGTTGTCGATGTGGAGTGGTGACAAGATTAAGGTGGTTGAAAAGGGATTGAGACAACAAATTTTTCTATCTTCCATTGTCCTTAATCAGTAAAGTCAAGGCATTTTTGATTTGGCAGTTATGGGTGAAGAGGGGTTGGGTGGATGCATTTGAATATTCTTGGGTCATTAGAATCAATGAGGGATCTACTTCTGTGGGATTTTCCAGAGGAACTTCTTCAGTATATTCTACTTGGGAAGGTGCAATGAGCTCAATGAGTAGAGTTTTGTTGGTTTTTAGATTTTGGAGGATTTGACAATCTGATGAATTATGTGAAGTAGTTTTGTGGAATGAGCACCAGGGTGTCCTTGTAGTAGTATTGGGTGTGGGGTTTTGAGTTCGAGGAGGTGGAAAGT
The DNA here is from genome assembly GCA_009831015.1 of Picea engelmannii. Lineage (NCBI taxonomy): Eukaryota > Viridiplantae > Streptophyta > Pinopsida > Pinales > Pinaceae > Picea > Picea engelmannii. The sequence continues at coordinate 205,308 of ML800853.1, forward strand.
GGGTTGAGGGATGGGAGATGTATGGTTGAGAGGTGGGGGGGTTGGTGTAAGGGAAGGACTGAGGAATATGACCTCTAGGAGCGACTTTCCTTTATATAGCCAAAGATCTCTAAAATGTTTTATCTAAAGTTGGATTTTCAAACAGCTCTGCTTCTCAACGGAATTGAATTAATAAACCAACCACAAATTTTAATATGATTACCTCTTTCGGATCTGGAACATGAAGTAAGAGGCGCATATTGCAGAAGAAGTCTATGTAGCCTTGCACTCCTTGTGAAGGGAGTTGTTGAAGTTGGTGCCATTTGATCCATAAGGATTGCACATACCCAAGTGGGTAGAAGTGATTTCTCAAAGCTTCAAAAAGTGGAGCCCAAGTTTTGATGGGTTGCAAAGTAGAGGATTCTGGAGCATCCCCAATCTCCATCACAAATGTGGTCTTCTCTTGCTCTGTATCCCACCAAGTTTTTGCAAGTCCTTCTAATTGCAAGGCGACAATCTGGAGTTTTCTTTCCTCGGTAAGGCCTAGACATGTATTTAAATAGGTGTATAGGTTACGGATCCAAGAATCCACCATTTCATCATTCGTTTTCCCAACAAACTTGGGTAGTTGGATTCGAGTGTCCAACCGGAATAGATCTGGATTGTTTTTTTGTTGCATTCTGAGTAGCTCATTGAGGATGGAGGCAAGATCTTGGATGGGATTTGATGTGTTGGAATCTGAGTTGATTGCCAAAGGATCTTTGCGTGGAGCCATTGTGAGTCTGACTAAAGAGAAAATGCGCCCCTAGGTTGCAATGTTGAACATAGGACTCTCTTTTGAGAACAAAGGACTCAAAACCCTGAGGCAATGAAGCTTGAACTAGTCTAGAGGGAGAGATCTGTATTTTGTTAGATCTGTGGAGCTCCTCTCTATGGAAATGGAGATGTGGGCGCCCTTGGGGATTATTAGATCTGTGGATCTTCTTGCATAAAATGGAAACCCTTGAAAGGGCAAACTCTGGATTATTTCATGAAAACCCTCCCCAAAAAAATTGGCTCAACCTTCAAGATTGGAATATTTTCCATGGATCTTGAGGCTCTGATACCAATTGATCTTCCCAAGAAGGCGATATATAGGAGAAGGTGACCACACAAGCCATAACTCAGCTTTTGACAAAAAACTCTCCTTAGGGGCGCACCATTAGTTTGGGTGACCAAGCAAATGGGGATCTAGAACGGGGTGATACGAGAGTGGCCAAGAGGTTTTGGGGATCTCAAAGTGACCTCCGTGGATTAGTGGGAGAATACCAGTGCATCCATGGAAGAGGATGCACTCACTTCATTACCACAAAGAAGAAACCAACAAGGGCGCAAACCCCAGTTGGTGTGCCCTCCCTTCTGCCTCAGAAAACTCGAAGGAAATGATTTTCTCTTTGAGAGAGTGACTAGCTAATGAGATAATCTCGCTCTCAGAGGTGGAATCATGGAAAATGGAGTCACCAGGAGGCATCTGTGAAGGAAGGTGCACTGGTTATTCTTCAGAAACCCTAAAAATGAAATTGTCGTGAATGTAAAATGAAAAATCAGAAAAGAAAACAACCAAGACACATAGCTTCAGAAGAAAAGGTAAGAATGATTTATTTTAGTCCTGGTTCACCTTATATACCAAGGGAACCATTTATTTTACATATATTTAATTCATCATCAAAAGGTGAAGAAGTGTTGCGCCTAGGTGATTGACTTGTGCGCCTTAGGTGGGCATTCCCCTAGGTGGCCTCCTTGGCCAAAGGAACCAAGATCACAAGAAGAAACACCATGCACAAGTACACAAGAAGTATCCTGGGAAACCCTTGTGAATAATGGAAGAAAACCCAACCAATCCTTTGCTATATTATTCAATAGAAAGACCTCCACCACCATAAAGACCTAGCACATAAGAGGGTGCTCACAAACCCTAGAATACTAGCGCCCAAGAGAGGTGCACACTTTTCCCAAGAACAAGTGTTTGCTGAAATTTCAAAACTCGCACTTATGTTATGATTCCTTAATGGGAAATTTACCTGTTCTTATATTAGACTGAACCTGTCAACAATAGTGTCCATTGGCACAAGAGGGCCGACCTCAATAACTTATAATATAATTAATAATTACCATATTAATTATCTTTTACATTAATTATATTTTATATTCAGGTGGGGCCGACCTGTACCCTTTACATTACAAATAGGGTTATAGGTAAATTTGACTCTTGAACAATATAGCAAGGGATCTCATACACCCACTAGTGCTCAACCACTAGGGGCACATCCATCTGTGCTCAACCACGTGGATGTCTGTATCTCTATCTCACCGCGTCTCATAGGAGAACTACACTCACTAGTGCTAAGCCAATAGGATCACGTTCACCTGTGCTCATCCATAGGCACGTCCAACTTAGCAAATCTTCTTTCTCATTGCATTACACAGGAGAGTCATATGGATTTTATCATCTCAACTCTCTTCTCATAGGAGGCTAATACATCGTTTCATTTCTGTCTCAGAATGATGCACCCAGCTCATGGGTTTTCACACGTTCACATGTGCTCAACCAAAGTCAAGTCCAACTTAGCATATCTTATTTCTCACTGTGTTACATAGGATAATCATTTGGCGTTCATCTCAACTCTCTGCAAGGAGGAGGCCAACACAACGTTCCAATTCTATCTTAGATAGAAACCACACACCCAACTCAGGGGATCTCTCTCAGGTTTGTGTCTTGGAGGATGTCTCATGCAACTGTAATCATCAACAAATATAAGGTTTGTACTGCAATTGTTGGATCTTTCAAAGCCTCTTTAGGACCACCAACTAGACTATCTCCCCTTTTAGTCAGAATAGTTTTATGAATAAAAATTGATGCCAATAACCTCCTATAGAATTATTTCCTTTTTCACTTCCTTACTTGGATATTTCTTGACCCAAACCTTCCTTTTGATTGGAATTGTATCATAAGAATTCAAGTGTCTACACATATGACATCTATGACAATGAAAATGGATTCCTGAGTAATCTAGACCTTGGTCAAAAAAAAATATTTAGATATAGAGTCTCTATTAGACCTTCTTAAAGGTCCATGCTAACCAAAATATGATATATTTGGATCTTAATAGTGTTCCAAAAGGCTATATCCACATCCAAGGAATGACCAAGAGAATTTCCAACTTCCTTGAAAACTTCTAGGGATCCAAATTCCAATAGAAGACCTGGTAATTTCGACCAAAATGGAGTTTTTTGAACCTTCCCTTGCCTAGAATAAAATAATGGGTTCCATTACTTTAGATACCATCACGATGAGTCCCAACCCCATTCATAGACTAGAATATTAAGAGCACCCTACTCTAATTGCATGATAAAAGTTATCCATCCTTTCATGATCATATAGAGGATGACATATAACCAAGTAGAGGAGACTTATTTACCTCCAACTAGTGCCTCAAGGAAATTTCCCCAGCCTATATTCCATGAAAATTTCCCACTAAAGACTTTTTTTAACATTTGAATTGCTTCATTCATCCTAATCTCTTCTACCAATACTAGATTCATTTGCACCTTTTTGGATTCTTCACAACAATTCCTTGTCTTCAAACCCTAGTCTCTTTGTATTTCTGTCAAATTAATAGAGGTTTCTAAATTTGAGCTAGACTTTCCATCATCTGTATTTCCCTTTTGAATTACTTCCCACCAAGAACCTGACACATCACCTCATAAATCCTCTATATCAATATCCTTTTGTATAAACCCTATCCCAAGAGAATCAAAGTAAACTACACCAAGGATCTATCCACATAAAAATAACTATACCTTACTACAAAAAAATTGATGGGATCAAAAATCAAATATGTTTTATGGGAATAATCATTCATAGGGCATTCTATCTTATTTTAACAAGGGTCCACCTTGGATTCCACTAAATCATTTGCATCAAGTTCATGATATACATCACATCTACCCTCTTCCTTCGATATAAATGACCTAATATCATACCAATTGAAAGCAATTTTATAATTGTGCTTGAGATAAATTTTATCTGTACACAAATACTCAACCTTATTCACATTTGGACCCTTTCTAAAGGTTTTTCCCTCCCTTGTAAATCCCTTTTCATGACTAGATTTCATATTTTCCTCCTTTTTCCTGAGAGAGGGTATCACACATGGAGATGCCTAAACATAAACCAATTTTGGGAATGTTTTGAAAACTCAACTGGATATAAATCCATATCATCAACTAAATGAACCCTAAACTGAAAACTTGAAACTTCATCACTCCATCAATTAGAAAATACTTATAACTTTTGTCTCTCCAATTTAGGTGTTCTCCATCTAATTATTTGGATTGGCCAAACTTTATATATATAATTTAAAATTTTAGAAAAAGGTTGAAGAAAGAAAGGAATTGTATGTCACAAAAATATAGAATATTTATTATCTAAGTATCTGGATTGGCCGAACTATATATATATAATTTAAAATTTTAGAAAAGGTTGAAGAAATAAAGGAATTGTATGTGTCAAAAATATAGAATATTTATAGAAATATTGTATAGGTAAATGGTTTAATATATGTATGTTATTGATGTAAAATTGGGATGGATAAAAATAGTTCCAATGTGATGACCCATTGTAATAGTTAATTGATATAAATGTGATGACCCCTTGTAAAAGTTAATTAATAGAAAGCATGTTGATGATTATTATTTTAAAACGAAACTATGTGATGTTATTTATATGTGAGCATGCATATACATAACCTTTTAACCTCCAATTAATTGTTTAGTTATATGAGTGGGCCTAGTGGTTAAGAACATGTGTTTCCTCTTAAGAGGTCACAGGTTCAAATCCAAAGGGGGGTAGGGTATGTATACCTTCGTAGACTTTACCAGTCAAATTGTTGGGCGAAGGGGGGTCCCTTGTCCCACAAACAAGGGGGTCTCGTACACCAATTTGGTGTGTTGGCTTGGCCGTGACCTTAAAAATAGATTATTATTTATTATTATTATATTATTTATGGGAAGGGAAATAACTACATAATGAAAATGTGGGTTGTCTTGTTTCATTCTATTGAAAATAGGTTCTTTATCAAATGTAACTATGTTTAATTAAGTACATGTAAACAAAACACTCTTTTCTTTTATTTCATGTAGTACTTATTGGACAACAGAAGAATAAATGCAAATAGATTTAATGGAACAAAATACAAGACAACAACAATCACACAATGAACACAATGATTTATGTGTTAAAACCCTTTTAAAGGGAAACATCCATAGGGAAATAATAATCACTATTGTTATTATTCAAGGGAGAATTACAATAGTAAAAACGCAGTCTTGCAACCATATCTCACGCTCATATCACTTGCTTCTATGGGATTACATAGATTTATAACATTTCTCCCACAGTTACATAAAATTGTTCAATTTAATGTGCACCTATCCATATTCTATTTTTAGGTTGATTTGTTTCTACTGAAGATATAATAATAGGAGCCAAAAAACATGCACATACCCAAAACCATGGGAAATTGGTTAGCACCATTTCAACATTCTCCACCTTGACAACAATTTACCTGATATCATGCCCAAATTTATACGTCACCTTTCCTACAAGTGAAGAGAAGCCAAACACCACTACAAATTCTCTAACAATACTAGTTCCATGAACATGTCTGCATAATTTTCTTGTGTATGGACCTTTTCCAGAGCCACTCCACCTTCATCAATAACATGTCTTACAAAATGGTATTTAATATAAATATGATTTGTCTTATTGTAATAAGATGGATTTCTAGCCAAATGAATATCACTTTGACTATAGTAGAATACTTTCACCTTGTCCTACATCATTCCAAACTCACCTAGCAAAAATTTTAACCAAATTTACTCCTTGTAAGCATGTGAGGAAAATATATATTTTCCATCCATAGTGGATAAGGAAACTACATTTTGAAGCTTTGACAACCAACTAACAGGTCCATTTGTAAGAGTAAAGACATATCTTGAAGTGGATCTCATTTTTTCCAAGTCACCTGCAAAATCTGAATCAAGAAAACCACAGACTAAATCATTGCAACCATTATAGGTCATACAATAATTACTTGTTCCCCTAACATACCAAAGCACCCATTTCATTGTTTCCCAATGATACTTACATGTATTTTTCATTTATCTATTGACAACACCAATTGAATGTGAAATATCTTGCCTAGTACATACCATCCCTTACATCAAACTTCCTACTATATTAGCATACGAAACATGAGACATATACTCCATTTATTCATCATTACTAGGACACAAACTTGAAGAAATCTAGAAATCAGAAGCTAAAGAGATTTTTTATTGGTTTCACATTATTCATTTTGAACCTCATAAGTATTTTCTCCACACACTTTTTTTGTGATAACCACAACTTACCATTTTCCTTATGTCAGTGTATCTCCATGGGGTAAAATCATGAATATGGGTAACACTTTTGTGACAATAGGGTCTCCACAATTCCTAGCGGCAATTTTTCGACCGAAAAAATGTTGCTAGGAATTTTTTCGACTGAAACTTTTTTTGGCCAGAAATTTGCATGTCAAATTTAATGGCACCCTTGAAATTCATGTACAATGTTTTTTGGATGAATTATTTTCCTATGTTAATCATATTTTGGCCGAAAGACTTTTCAGCCGAAATGTTTATTTTTAACGGATTTCGTTAAAAACTAGGTTTCGGTCGAAAGAATATTTCGGTTGAAAACCTGAAAATGGGACTGTTTGCAGGAAATTGCAAATTCTCTCCATTTTACTTCATCTTTGGAGGTAGCAGAGTCCTACAAATACTCATAATTTAGTTTTAGAATTGATACTAGCATTTTTTAAATTGAATCTACTTTCATTGGGTATAATTTGTTTTCATTTTCATTGTTTTTATCTAATTTTATTTAATTTTATAAAAAAATCACTGCATAGTATTTTTAGGTGAGATTATGATTCAGTGAAATCAAAAATCCATATCTCTAAAAATACACAGTGGAAAATTATGAAAAAATTATATTCATAATACTTAAACAGTTCTCTTCAAAGGGGTATTTTTAGATTTTACTTTTAAGTAAATATTAAGATAGATACATGGTGGAGGAAAACATGTGTTTAAAATCTCTAACTTTTTCAGATTGGTCAACTTCAAAATATTCTAGAAATTATAATATTCATTCGTTAGATTCAAAACTATAGTCATCACAAAATAGAGTCTTTGTAGATTGTTGCAGTATATTTCATTTGTCAAAAACAAAAAGTTTAATAATGGAAACATTGTTGTGAGAAAAATAAATCATTATCTTTCCCTTCATTTTTAAGGAACATACTATCAAATAATTGTCAAATTGACATATCAAATCTCAAAAAAAAAATTGAAAAATACTTAGTAGAAATCTAACAATATTCTTCACAAGTGTTGTTTTTAGAGTAAAGTAAAATTCTAAATAAAAAAATACTTTTATTTACCGAAAGTTGAAGAACATGTTAAAATTAAAAACAAATTGTCATAAAACAAACAAAAGTGTTAACCATCTTCATGATTTTACCCCATGCCCAATATCTGTTTTGTTTCTCCTATGTCCTTCAGATCAAATGTCCTAGCCAACTGAACCTTTAACCTCTTAATCTCAACCATGCATTTCCTTGCAACAAGTATATTGTCAACATATAACACCAAAATAATGGATATGTCATTTTCCAACTTTTAAAAGTAAACACAATGATCATACTCACTTCTTGTAAAGTTTTGGCTCACCATGAAGGAATCAAACTTCTTGTACCATTGCCTAGGAGACTACTTCATTCCATACAATAACTTTTTGAGTTTGCAAACAAACCTTTTATTGCAATCTTGAACAAACCCTTCTGGTAGTTCCATTTATATTTCCTCATCCAAATTTCCATGTAAAATTGTTGTTTTAACATATAGCTACTCTAACTCAAGATCAAGTAAGGAAACTAGTGGTAACACAACATGAATTGGAAAAATCTTAACAACTGGAGAAAAAATTTCATGGAAATCAATACCTTCCTTCTGAGAATAACCTTTTTCTACCGGTCTTCATTTGTACTTTTCAAATTTATTATCAACACCTTTATTCAATTGTAAACCAACTTGCAAATGAAAACCTTCTTGTCCTTTGGAAGTTATACCAAGTCCCATGTTTTATTCCTCTCTAAGACATCCATTTCGTCTTTCATTGCTACTTTCCATTTAGCAATTTTAGATACCTTCATTTCTTCATGATAACAAATAGGTTGTCCATCGTTATAAATAAAAGAAACTTATGAAGCATAATCTTCATACCTCTTAGGAAAATTTCTGACATGTGTAGATCTCTGTATAGATTGTTGTGGGATTTCTTTAATTTCCTGGAAATTTTATGTATCCTTATCTTCTTCTGCAAGAGTTTCTTCATGAACATCTTCATGATCCTTGTAACATACCACTCTGGCACGCTGAGAAAACTTATTCTTTGAGGACACTTTCTTGCAAGTGATCCGGATTATTATGGTACTAAATATTTTGATTTTGATTATGAGGCATTATGGGTTGATGACATGTTGTTTTACTACATTGACATAGGCAAGTGCTATTGAATCGGTTTTACTGAGTGTGTAGGGTTTTTCACCTCTAGGATGCAGAGGCATCGATGGAACCCCTTGGACACCGGATCGAGTCAGGGAGTGTGCCATTGGGGTTTGATTGTTTTACTATGATATTAGTGCATCTGATTGGATGATATCATATGGATATGTTCTGAATTGATTTGTTGATGATGCAGGCTGACGATAGCTTGTCGACTAGACTCGCATATGGAGTAAAGGGGTCACACATGACTACCATAGATTTTGAGGGAGAGGTGTGGATAGTATCCCTTCCACAGCCTACTATCACTCCCATTGTGGCTCTAACTGTAGGTTAATGATTATCTAGTTCGAGAGGACCCACAATGTCGTGAGGGCAGACTGCGACAGTCGCTCACGATGATTCTAAGGGGCGCGCAATAAGACGAGGGCCTTATTCCTTAGAATCCCTTACTCACCCACAAGTTCACATGTTGAAGTGTTGACTCTAGGGGTTATTGATGTCTACCAAGTCGGTCAAGAGGCGAGTGGCACCCTTGGAGCACGTAGTGCGTCTTGAAGGGCACGTCACACAAGGAAACATATGATGTGAGTGGCACCCTTGGAGCACGTAGTGCGTCCTGAAGGGCACATCGCATTGTTGATGATAGAGGAATGAACCTAGATGGCCTTAGGACAAATAACGTGCTAACAAATTTTTAAAACAATTTCCCTAATTAAATTTTGACCTGTACGAAAAATTTAAGGATTAAGTCTAAACTATGTTTGTGGTAAAATTTTATCTCTTTATAATATATATATATATATATATATATATATATATATATATATATAGAGAGAGAGAGAAATAATAATATTAAAAAAAAACCACTTAAATAATAATTATGACCTTAGTTAAATCTTGTAACACGAAAGGAATAAGAAATTTAAATTATTCAAAAAAAAAAAAAAAATCTGTTGGAATAAAATTTAAAAGAAAAAGGGGAATTAATGGTTTTATTATTTTGACAATTTTAAAATATTAATTAAATGAGAAAAGGGAAAAAGGGTTAATTTCCACACCTGCCTTTTTGAGTTCTAATTAAAAAGGGGAAAGAGGGAAAATCTAAAAATTTAGGAAACTAGGAAAAGAGGTAACCATAAAAAGGGAAAATGGGGAAACATAAGGGAAAAAGTGGAAAGTCACACTTAGAAAAAGTATCTACCATTTAAGAGCTTTCTAATTTAAACTGAACCAACAATTTAATAAAAAGGAAAGTTATTAAAACATATAAGAGATTTTGGGGACACCTAGGAGTGATTCTAGGAGTAACTCTAGGTGGGTGAGGAAAATAAAGATAATTAACTAATTAAAGAAATTAAATAATGGAGAAATGTAGGGGATGGGGGACACTTGTACAGAGAAGAATTTTTAGGAAATTATTTTTAAAATTTTAATTAAATGAGATTTTAGGAAAGAAAGGAAGTTCGAAACTCTATATAATGTAGGAGGGAGAAGGATGAAGGATCATCTTATGTTTGCATAACGTTACGCTGCAGAAATATCTTCTTGACTAATTTAATTGTGGGAGTTGGGATACCTAACTCAGAGAGGATTGGTAGCTTTGCCTTGCAAGGCGAGCTGGGAGCTAGTCGAAATCTCTGGATAGTGTATGTGGCCCCTTTGCGGCTTAGGGGGCTAAGGGGGAAGAAGAGTACCCCTAGCATTAGTTAGAAGGTATCGGTGAAGTCTCGATGGTCGGCGAGCGAGAGTTGCACAGCATGCGCAGACGTCACTCAAGGCGAGTGATCAGGCAACGATACTCTCTTTTCATTTGTATAATAGATGTTGTAGGTTTTATGATTGGATCTGCATGTTGATTATATAAGTAGATTGGATGTTTAGATTGATGACTGAACTTTTCTTAGCCTAGCTCGACGATTGTTGACTCCCACGACATCCGTTTTCCTGCATGTCTTCCTAGTTCTGTTTGATTGTGACCTTCATGGCTGTTAGCCTTCATCCCTAGCTCACCATTCCTCACCTGAGAAGTTGGAAAAGAGCCTGATCTAAGGTCGTTGCCTTAGCATTAAAAGACCTATGGATCTCAACGCCCTGCTTTTCTGTGCAAGGATGTCGAGCGAAGGAATTTCCTTTCAGCCATCTACCCCTTCTGATTGTTCTTGGTAAGTTGATTGTATTGCTCCTTCTTGCGATTGATTTGTTCTTCCTGCGATCTCTACTATTTTTCCTTTTCACCCTGGAGTCATCATCCACACCCTCTTCTTGGTCGAATGGTTATAGTTTAAGGGTTATGGTAGCCTGAAGCCCATCCAGGTACTTTAATTGTTGAGAGTTCAATTTCATTTTGTCGAATGACCCGGACGAGTCGAGTCTTCATTTAGTTTTTACTGTCGATAGAATCCTTGAATAACCCTTTGTGTGATCCTTTTTGTTTAAGTCCTGTCAATTTAATTATTGAACCCATCCATTCACATTCATCCTTGAATCAAACAGTTCATTGTTTTTCTATTAAATCATCCCTGGAATAATTGCTCTCCTGGAGATACCCCTGCCCAAGTGGTTTGCTCACTTCAGTAAGTTGCTCAATCCCTTCAATAAAAGAGATATGTTCAACTATTGCATTCTCGAATTACTAGAAAGTCTGCAAATTTTGTTGGTATCCGAGAATGTAAAAGATTTAACCTCAAATCGTCATTTATGTTACGTTGGCATCCTGAAAATGGAAAATCAAGTTAATTTCTCAGTCTGCTTATTTTTTTTGGTACGTTGGATTGGATAAATGATTATGTAATTCTCAGTCTACGCAGCAATGGTATCCTGGAATGGAATAACCAATTAAATTCTCGGTCTGTATTTCATTTTTATTCGAGACATTTTCCCTCATTGAAGACCGCGTTGGCATACAAGTTTACTATTATTTGTCCCCAGGTAATGCCCTCAATTTCATTTAGAGGTTGCATGTGTTTTTTTTTCTAAAGGACCGCCCTTTTCCACTCATAAGGACACCCACGATTTTATTAAACCGCCTTCTTGAGTTGGCTATCTTTAGCACAACTTTTACCAAATTTTCTTTTTACCACGCCTATTACTTCAGATCTTACCTCCCCATTACTGCCTTACGGCGCCCGTTTTTTTTTCCCTTGTGGTCTGTCTTAGTGATGTCTGGTTGATTGTGCGGTGTCGAGTGGTTACGATTTACCCTTGTTTTGAGGTGATCATGTTACCATGAATTTACTTATGGCCAACAAAATTGAATGTACTGGCATTTACAAATTTTTTATGACTGTGTGTTGTTTTTTTTTACCACGATTTTTCTTTTAAAACGTCTACGATTCCAGGCAGGAGAAAAACAATCATTGATTTTTCCACATAGATATGTCCACGCAGAGTTGTCCACACAATTTTTCCCCGCCATTTGAGGCAGAAGAGAGAGACCATCACGGGGTTGTCCACACAAGTTTTCCCACACAAGTTTGCTCTACAATTGTAAGGCAGAAAAGATATTGCTTTTACTTGACTGTCTTTTCATTTCTTTTATTCCCCTCAACTAGTTACTTTGCAGTGTGTATTCAGACAAGTAATTTCATTCATTCAATCAAGTGGGTTGTTGTTGAAGGACCCCCATTTGGCCTTTAGTGTAGCCTGTGTTGTAGATGTGTCGCACAACAATTTGCCCCTTGATGACTGCGTTTTCCTTTTCTATACCTGACGACGAGTATATTGGCTCCCTAGTGCTGACAACTTCCTATTATTTATGGCAATGTTATTGATTGATTGGTTAGCATTTGATAATAGCATTTAATTGCGTTGAATAGAGTAGATATGAATTCCTTTTAACTGCATAACAACAATCGATTTTGCATTGAACGACACTCCTAAACAACAACCACTTATATTTTAGACCATAACTGCAATTCAGTGGCTGACAATTTTATTTTTATTTATTTGTTGGACAGTTGATGTAATGGTTATCGCTGGTAGGTGAGTTTATATTGATGGAAAACTAATGTAATGATTTCCACTGATAGTGTACAAACTGTGATATTTTTAAGGAGGATTGTTTCATAGTGTTGCCTTAATAACGATAGAATTATATTGATAAGGTTAAAATCGCCATGCCCGTTAATGGTTAATATAGATTGGTTTCGCTTGACTATTTAGGACGTGTCAGTTCAGACAACCTTAAATTAACTTAGAGCAGACTTGTCACTTAACCTTAATATTGATTTTACCAGACTTGATGATTAAAGTAATTTTTGCTTAGTGTTAGTAATGACTTATCTAAGATGGATTAATTGATTGCATTTAGAGTTAATTTAGAGGGCACATTGATGACCAAATTATCTCTTGGACTTGCTCCATTTATTTGCACTAATGTTAATTTAGATGGTAAGTGTAGTTTAGGGCTCTAATATGGATTAAATTAGATTAGTCAAGTAGATTGTGATGATGGACATGGTATTTAAACTTGCTAAATTGGTTGTATCTAATGTCTATTTATTGTTGATGAATGGCTAGTTTATAATTTAGACAGGCTAGTTAGATTTTAATTAATGATTAATTATATTTTTAATTATTAATCCAGTCGAAGATTTAGACTTGCTTAGTAATTTCCTTTAAATGTTGATTTAGATGGTACTCTGATGACACTTGTAATTTAGAATTTCACAATGAATTTGTTTTAAGGCTAATTTAGATTGTACCTTAATGATATTCTGCATTTTAGGCATGCTAAGTTGGGCTCGTAATAGATGATTAAAACATACAGTAACTATTGACTAGATGGACTCGACAATTGATCGGGATATTGGCGAAGTCGTTTTTAGTTTGCGCTTCCCATTGAGGGTGTTGATGTTCATTCTAATTAATGTTCATACTTGGTCTTGTAAACTTTTAATGTGCTTGGTTTGCTCACTGTAAGAGATTCTAGTTACTTGTGTAATTGTTTTGGGTGCGAGGGTTTGTTAGGATGATTTTCCTTAGCTTAGTAGGCTTGGTATTCTTGTGTCAGGCGGGATGTAGACACCTCCTTGTTCCTCAGAATAGTCGCCATCCTTGAGACCTTAAATGGTCAAAATCGATGGGAACCTAGGCTTGAGCATTGCTTATGTGTCCTGGAGGTCCTAAATATTGCAGGGTAGGATGGGCGGGTAGTCAGTCTTATTTTTCGTCGGATGATTGTCGTTTATTGCTTCTAGATGCTTGATGTGCTTCTTAGGTCAATATGTTGTTGTTGCAGTTGCATGCATCATGTTCGTTGTCGTGTTGTGACGCAGAGTATAATGTCTTTATTACCCTTCTACACACAAAAAAAAAAAAAAAAATTGTTATGAGAGGCTTGTTCTCGTAACTAAATGGGAGGGACATTACATATGGTATAAGAGCCAGTTCAATCCATGACTTGGGATTGCCACAGCTTTCATTGATATGATTTTGGTAAACTATTGCTAATCGAGTTGACTTTTGTGCATGCAGGTAATCATGGTTAGAGGACATTGCGGAGGCAGACGACGGGGTGATAGGGGAGGAGGTGCGACGCCTCCAGTAGCATCCACGCTCGAGGGGTCTAACCCCCAGGGAGACGAGCAAGTTCTCAAATAGGAGCAGATAACAGTTGGTGATGTAGTCAGAATGATGAGATCTTTTCAGCGCATGTCCAAGGCATTGATCATCCATTTAGACGAAAATAAGGCTAGGGCGTTGGCACCCACTGAGGTTCCACCACGCGCACCAGTCGATTCTGGTAGCATTCATCGTGAACTTGAGAAGGTAAAATTTTTCGAGTTCTTTGGTGCCTCGGACGGTGCATCCGCCGAGGCATGGTTAGAGAACATGGAGATGTGCTTCACACTTCGCGATTATACCTCCAACATGAAGGTCTACATGGCAGTCTTTCAACTAAAAAGGAGCACTCTTCTATGGTGGAAGACACTCCTACCACAGCTGAGTATGGTCGTCGAAGATGTGTCATGGGAACTATTCGAGGAATGGTTTCGAGAGAGATACCTTTCAGAGGAATTCATTGAACGTCAGCTGAATGAGTTCAACACCTTATGATAGGGCGGTCGTACGGTGCCCGAATACGAGGCCCATTTTATGGAGCTGCTCCATTATGCTCCACACCTTAACACTGAGAAACTTACGGTCAGCAAACTTTTGTTCATCCTTAACAAAATCCTACATGCAAAGGTCAGGATTTTGATGCCTCAAGCCTTGCATGATGCAGTCTAGAAGGCCCTCATAGCGGAGGAGGAGCTTATTAGCAGGGGTCAGACTAGGACTCTAGTGAGACCAGGAGGGTAGGTGTCATCTGGAGCACAATAGCATCAGACACCAGCAAGACATAAGCCGGGATATCATGGATCCCAGAGGGGATTCTCTTTCACTACACCTTGGAGACTAACGCCTCAGCAGCTAACACCTTATCGGGGACCACAACATCAACAATAGCGTCCCCTGCAGCAGCAACAGTTTAGGCATGTTCAACAAAACAGATCAGGGTACTAGGTCGGTGGGTCATCCTCTTCTACTTCGGGTACAAGGACTATTGGGCTGAAGAAGGGGTGTTGGATGTGAGGGGAGCCACACTACCAACATGACTGCCCCGTGGAGAGGACCAGAGCGTCTGGATCAGCTAGACCCACTACCATGGTAGATATGGGCAAGGCCCATCAGATTCATGCAGAGAGTTTCATTTCTGGTGTAGCGCTAAAAAGGATTAAGTTAAAGGTAGTCGAACATGATGAGTTTAGCTTCATAGAGATGGCTTCGGGAGCCAAACAAAAGGTTCGAGGAAAGGTTACGGGATGTATCCTTAAATTGGGAGAGTTTTTCACCAGGGCCAACCTGTACGTCACGATCTTAGGATCTTATGGCGTTGTGATTGGTATGGACTGGTTGGAATTGCATAAGGCGATACTCAACTATAAGATGAAATGGTTGAGCTTGGTTGATGACGAGGGACAAAGACGTGTGATTGTAGGACGTAACCAGGAAGTTTCCCTGAGGTTCATCTCTTCCTTACAGCTACAAAAGAGCATGCGCAAGGGGTGAAAGATGTATGTGATCCTTACGTTAAATGAGAAGGGGGTAGCGGAAGGTCTAGAACACCTTTCGATGGTGAGAGAGTTTGTAGACGTCTTTCCGGAGGAGTTACTTGGGATGCCACCAGAGAGGGAATTAGAGTTTACCATAGACCTAAAACCAAGGACTGAACCGATAGCAAGAACACCTTATCGGATGTTGGCCCCAGAGTTACAAGAGTTGAAAATGCAACTGAAGGAGTTGTTGGACCTGGGACTGATACATCCTAGTGTGTCACCATGGGGTGCACCTATTATTTTCATATGAAAGAAGGATGGATCGTGGAGGCTCTGTATTAACTACCATTAATTGAACAAGGCCACGATAAAGAATCAGTATCCATTGCCGAGAATTGATGATTTGTTCGATCAAATGAAGGGCGCAACGGTGTTCTCGAAGACTGACTTGTGATCAGGGTATCACCAGTTACAGATAAAGGAGGATAATTCTCCTAAGACTGCATTTAAGATGAGGTTTGGAAATTACGGGTTTATTGTTTTAACATTTGGACTGACAAATGCCCCAGGGGTATTGATGCAGGAGCATCCCTCACGACAAGCAAGCAACGTGGAAGCGGAAGTCATCTGGAAGACGTCTAGCGCAAGATTTTGAATTTTCCTTGAAGCTGATGTGCCAAACATAAATGAGGTCATTTAGTGAAGGCGCCTTGGTAAAATGTAACTAGACCTCGAGCCATACGCTCTCGTCTGATATAGACAAAGGCATTTATAGCAGTAAATGTAAGTAGGTAGAATTGAATACTCGATTAGATAGTTCTAGAAGGAAGAGGGAAAACCGAACATAGACACCCTCATTGTATTGTTGTATTATTATCAATTCAGGAAGAGTTAGAAGAATCCAAAGCATAGGAGGGTAGTAGAGAATTGTAGAAGAACACCCATGTATAGATCTTGAATTAATAGAAGAATTGATTCAGATTCATGGTCGTTGTGTTATTCTCTGTGTATGTGTGTTGAATGCTCTTCTTATGAGTATCTACTTCCTGTTATGAAATTGTTGTTATGTGTGTGCATGATCTCATGCGTCGAGATTGACATCTGAGAGGAAGTGAAATGAGTTACCATTGTTTCTCTGTCTGAGCAAGGATTCCTGGAAGGAGTGCGTTGACAGAAGGCTCAGATAGTTAACTCTTGTTCTCATTCACCCGGGAGTGAAGTCGGGTTGTACGAGCCATGCAAGGAGTGCACAGGATAACGAAGGAAGTCTCAATCGTGAGTCTGAGCAGAAGCTTTGGAGGACTGCTGCTGTAGGTGTGCACAGAGTCAAGAGGACTCAACACTTAGACGTGTTTGAGAACTGCCACAAGGAGTGCGTGCAAAGGGCCTCTTTGAGGTTGAAATGTGAGAAGCTCAGGAAGGATAGGTCTCTAAGTTACTGAAGAACAACGAAGATAAGTGCGACTTGAAGTTACAAGTGCATTGCAGGTTGACGAAATAGACGAACAAGTCTCGTAAGGAGATCTTTAGTCGTCTCGTGAATTTACCTGAGGGAAGAACGAACGAACGGTCAGAATCCTCTAAGGAGATTTCGTGAAGTTTCATGGGTCGTCAGATCTCACGGAGGTGCAGGAAGGTTACCACGCAAGTGTAGAGGAGGTTCAAAGCTCAGGAGAGCAGAGCCGTAAATATGAGTCACGTGGATCGTCAGATCCACACGTGGTATCGTGTATCGGGGGTTCGTAAGTTGAAGTTCCAAATTTGTGTAACAAGTATTGTGATATCGTGATACGCGATATCCCGACAAGCTCAAGACCATCCATCAGCTGAGAAGCATGTCGAGAGATCCTGAGGAGTCGGGGTTTGGCACATCGGAGGTTTCGAGTACAAGGAAATCTTGTCTTACAGATTCACGATCCGCGATTTCCCGACAAGATCTGAACCGTTCATTCAGAGTACGCATGCCAGGAGATCCGAAAGCATTGGGGTTCGGCATATCGGGGGTTGTGAAGACGAGATACACAGACCTTGTGAAATCGCGAAACGCGAAATCTCGACGGGAGTGTGTGGGCCACAGTCAGAGCTAGTGGAGGACAGGTGGCACAATATCGGGAAATCGAAGTTCTTAAGGTCGAAGAAACCGAGACACCAAAAGTCTCGAAATCCCAACAGAATCGAGACCGTCCATCTTGCAGGACATATGGCAACCATCAATATCATCGGGGAAATCCCGACAAGGAGTCAATCCATCGGTGTTCGGAGTTCATCGGGATATCGGGGATTCTGGTGACAAGTGGTTCGTGCATTGTGAAATCGTGATCCGTGAAAACCCCGATCGGTGGAAAACAGCTGTCATCCATAGGTAGGACTGAGAGGAGCACCATAGTGCAGGAGCTAGTTGTCAGCTGGATGGAGGTCAAAGCTCATCGGGAAATCGGGGATTCCATTGTCAAGAGTTTTGGCGTATTTCGACTCGCAAAACCCCGAACCCCGATAAGGGATAAGGCCGGGGTCACGAGTCGACGGTCCCATGGTGTAGAACTCATAGCAGGGGATAACGCGTAAAGGAGCGCATCGAAAAATCAGGGATCAGGAATTCAACCCACCAGAACATTGCCAGTTTCAAAACCCTGATAGAGGAAATCCCGATAGAAAGAAGGGAGACCTCGAAGAGTTTCCTGTGGGAGGAAAATTTCCCGATAGGGAAATAGGAGAACTTCAAAGTTCTTCAGGCCGAGGAAGGAGAAGGGTCCTGTGAGCAGATGTGCCACCTGGGTGGTGCGCCTGCCATCAAGTGGTATCAGAGCTTAGAAAAGCTTCTTTTCTTTCTATAGAAGAGGACAGGGAGAATTCACCGTGCCACCGAGGAGAAGAGGTAGACAATCACCCGATCCATAGAAGGAAAGGGAAATGTCCAGAGAAAGAGGTAGGCCAATACAGAATCCAGACATGGAGAGAGAAATATGAAATCTTCGTGCCAGAATGGAGGAGATGGAGACATTACAGAGGCGCAAAGCTGATACAGGAGATATCAGTGAATCTGAGGATGAAGGTGATGTTGGACATAGAGAAGAAGAAGTCCTAGAGGAAGATGTAGTGAGAAAATGCTTACTAAAAGCTGTTGCAAGAATGAGTACAAAGGTGAAAATGGACGTTCCAGTTTATGAGGGAAATCTGGATGTGGAAGAGCTTCTAGATTGGATTAGAGCTCTTGAAACCTACTTCGATTATGAAGATATCGAAGAGAATAAGAAGGTCAATCATGTTTTTAAGAGATTGAAAGGACATGCATCCTTATGGTGGGATGAACTGCAAGCTGACAGGCATTGCCAAAGCAAGCAAAAAATTAAGAGCTGGGACAGGATGATTGCAAAGATGAAGGCAAAATTCATTCCTAGTGATTATCAAATTTCTCTATTCAGGAGGATGCAGAACCTGAGACAGAAGCTGATGACAGTGAAGGAGTATACTGAGGAATTTTACAGGTTGAATATCAGGGCAGGTCATCATGAAAGCAATGATGAAAAGGTGGCCAGGTATATGAATGGCCTGAGGTATAAAATTCAGGATGAAATAAGTATGGAGGCCATCCAAACGGTGGAGGATGCTTACCAAATGGCTCTGAAAGCTGAGGAGAAGTTGAGCCATAAAAAAAGTCAGAGGGGCCGAGGCAGAAGTCAGCCCAGAGGCAAGGCAGTTTCCCAGGAAAGAAACCAGAAGCCCAAGGAGGAATGGAAGAAACCTCAGGGAAAAGTTGAAAGAGGTGGAACCTCACAGAGAGGGCCATATGTTGAACAACAAAGACAACATACTGAGAAGAGAGGAGGATATGTTGATAATGATAGGTTTCCTCATACCAGAGGTAGAGGAAGAGGAAGAGGCGGAGTCATCACATGCTTCACATGTGGAAAAAATGGGCACAAGTCAGTCGACTGTCCAGATAAAATGAAGGATGGAGGAGAGACTCATATCGCCGAGGCACAGAGGCAAGATGTTGAGGCAGAATACGCTGAAGGCGAAAGATCACTGGTGATGCAGAAAGTCCTTTTGACGCCAGAGAAGGATATGGAAAATTTAGCGCAGAGGAACAGTCTTTTTAGGATTGCTTGCAAGACCAAGGGTTGGGCCTGCAAGGTTATCGTGGACAGCGGAAGCACTGACAATCTTGTTTCAACCGAGATGGTGGAGAGGATGGCGTTGGAGACAACTGATCATCTGAGTCCATACAAAGTTTCATGGCTACAGTAGGGACATCAGGTAAATGTCACTAAACAGTGCTTAGTCGACATTAAAATAGGAGGATATAATGACAAGATTTTATGTGATGTTATTCCTATGGATGTCTGTCATTTATTGCTAGGAAGACCATGGCAATATGATAGGAATGCAATTCATGATGGGAGAATGAACACATATACCCTGAAGAAGAATGGGAGGACTCATATATTGTGTCCAATTGAGGATAAAGAAGTGAAACCGGAAGTGAGCAACAGAGTACTTCTCATGAGTGGGAAGGAACTTCTTACAGAAGTTAAGAAGAAGGAGGATCCACAATTCTTTGTGGTCAGAAAGTCGAGGATTTTTCTAACTAGCACAAGGGTGGACGATTTGCTAGAAGAAGTTCAGGAACTGATGGAAGAGTTCATTGATATTGTAGTGGATGAAATACCTCGTTCGTTACCACCGATGAGGAGTGTGAGTCATCATATTGACCTCATACCAGGAGCTATTTTTCCAAACAAAGCCGCGTACAGGTTGACGCTGCAGGAGAATGAAGAAGTTAAAAGGTAGGTCCAGGAGTTGTTGGACAAGGGATTGGTTAGAGAAGGCTTGAGTCTGTGTGTTGTTCCGATAGTACTCAGTCCGAAGAAAGACGGAGGCTAGAGGATGTGGACTGATTCAAGAGCCATCAACAAGATAACTATCAGGTATAGATTTCCATTGCCAAGAATGGATGATTTGATGGATTGCTTAAGTGGAGCAAAATTTTTTTCAAAGATAGATTTGAAGAGTGGATATCATCAGATTCGTATGAGAGAAGGTGACGAATGGAAAAAAACATTCAATACAAACGAAGGTTTGTATGAATGGCTTGTCATGCCATTTGGCTTGATGAATGAAGTCCTGAAGGAGTTCATCGGGAAATTTGTCATTGTGTATCTGGATGACATACTGATTTTCAGCAAGACAAAGGATGAGCATTTGAAGCATTTGGCTGTTGTGATGAAGAGATTACAGCAAGAGAAGTTGTTGATTAATATAAAGAAGTCCTCATTCATGAAGACATAACTCATTTATTTGGGTTTTGTTATTTCATCAAATGAATTAAAGATGGATCTGGAAAAGGTGGAGGTAATTAAGAATTGGCCATCACCGAGAAATATTTTCGAGGTGAGAATATTTCATGGTTTATCTAGTTTCTACCGAAAATTCATTAGGAATTTCAGTGGAATCAGCGCAGTGATGATGGATACAGTGAAGAAAAGACATAAATCTTTTCACTAGACAGAAGAGGTTGAAAAGAGTTTCAATTTGCTGAAACGGAACATTATGGAACAACCAATTCTAGTGTTGTCAGATTTTCAAAAGACATTTCATGTAAAATGTGATGCAAGTGGGTTTTCCATAGGAGAATTCTTAAGCCAGGAAGACAGGCCAATTGCATATTTCAGCGAGAAGCTGAATGAGGCAAAAGAAAAGTACTCCACGTATGATAAAGAATTTTATGCTATCATCCAAGCATTGAAAAAATGTAGGCACTATTTGATTCCAAAGGAATTTGTTTTGTATAGTGATAACCATGCATTGCAGTTTGTGACTCAACAGGAAAAGTTGAATCAGAGGCATGTCAAATGGGTAGAATACATGCATAATTTTACATTTGTAATTGAACATATTTCGGGTACTGCTAACAAAGTGGTTGATGCTTTGAGCAGGAAGTGTTTGTTGTTGCAGGAGTTCAAAGTCAGGACGTTAGGCTTTGATGATCTTAAGGACATGTATGCAGATGATTCAGACTTTAAGGAAGCGTATGAGGCAGCTGAGAATCCAGTTCTCAGAGACAGAAGTCAATGTATAGAGTACGTGATCCAGGATGGATTGTTGTTCAAAGGAAATCAGCTGTGTATTCCAAATTGCTCCATGAGGGAGAACTTGTTGAAAGAAAAACACAGTGGAGGATTGGTTGGACACTTTGGCCATGATAAGACATTTGCAAGGCTGAGCGAGTCATACTTTTGGCCAAGGATGCGAGCAGAGGTCAAGAGGTTTGTGGACAGATGCAGGGTTTGCCAGCATTCAAAAGGCAGGAAGCAGAATGCGGGTTTTTATCAGCCATTGCCCATACCTCAGAAGCCGTGGGATGAGATTAGCATGGATTTCGTGTTGGTTTTGTCGAGGACAAAAAGAGGTGTTGATTCAATCTTTGTGGTAGTTGACAGGTTTTCGAAGATGGCACACTTCGTTCCATGCCAGAAAACCAGCGATGCAACCCACATCGCAAATTTGTTTTTCAAGGAGATTGTTCGACTTCATGGATTGTCGAAAAGAATAGTTTCAGACAGAGACACGAAGTTCATAGGGCATTTTTGGAGGACATTATGGAAAAATTTGGGAACTAACCTGACGTTTAGTTTTGCTTACCACCCACAGACAGACGAACAAACCGAAGTGGTGAATAGAAGTCTGGGAGACTTGTTGAGAAGTTTGGTGACAGAGCACCATAGTAGTTGGGATAATATATCACCACAAGAAGAGTTCGAATACAACAACTCAGTAAATCGGAGCACAGGAAAAAGTCCATTTCAGGTTGTCTATGGAATACAACCGAGGG
Source organism: Picea engelmannii (assembly GCA_009831015.1). NCBI lineage: Eukaryota > Viridiplantae > Streptophyta > Pinopsida > Pinales > Pinaceae > Picea > Picea engelmannii. The sequence goes on from ML800853.1 coordinate 227,811, forward strand.
GAGTTTCTAAATTGAGAGATTCAGTGCAGACTGCTACTAGCAGTGCTAGTGCAGAAGAATTTTCCGAAACAATGAAAGAACTTCACAGTAGAGTTAAGGAGCAGTTGCTTAAATCAAACCAGGAGTACAACTGCAGAACAGATCAACATAGGAGAGAAATTCAATTCGAGGTTGGTGATCTGGTTCTGGCGCATTTGAGGAAAGAAAGGTTCTCGAGAGGAACATACAACAAGTTGAGGATGAAGAAAATTGGGCCATGCAGGGTCCTGAAGAAATTCGGAAAAAACGCTGATGATATTGAGTTACCCGATGGGATCGAAATATCTTCGATATTCAATGTCTCAGATTTGTACCCATACAAAGATGAGGAAACAGGATCAAGTGGTGAATAGCCAGAATTTCAGTGGCAGAAGCAGGTGCCAGTTGCAGAAAAGCCACAAATGGAACAGATACTGGATAAACGAGTGGGCAAGAGAACCAGGAGGAAAGAGTACTTTGAATATTTGGTCAAGTGGAAGGGCCATCCAGTTGAAGATGCCAGCTGGGAGACTGAAGCAGAAATCCTGAAGCATGGAGAGACCGTACAGGAGCTCATGGATAGGAGCCCATGTAAATTTTCAAGCGAGGGAGTATGATGTAGGAGCATCCCTCACGACAAGCAAGCAACGTGGAAGCGGAGGTCAGTTGGAAGACGTCCGACGCAAGTTTTTGAATTTTCCTTGAAGCTGATGCACCAAACATAAATGAGGTCATTTATTGAAGGTGCCTTGGTAAAATGTAATCAGACCTCGAGCCATACGCTCTCGTCTGAGATAGACAGAGGCATTTATAGTAGTAAATGTAAGTAGGTAGAATTGAATACTAGATTACATAGTTGTAGAAGGAAGAGGGAAAACCGAACATAGACACCCTCATTGTATTGTTGTATTATTATCAATTCAGGAAGAGTTAGAAGAATCCAGAGCATAGGAGGGTAGCAGAGAATTGTAGAAGAACACCCATGTATAGATATTGAATTAATAGAAGAGTTGATTCAGATTCATGGCCGTTGTGTTATTCTCTGTGTATGTGTGTTGAATGCTCTGCTTATGAGTATCTACTTCCTGTTATGAAATCATTGTTATGTGTGTGCATGATCTCATGCGTCGAGATTGACATCTGAGAGGAAGTGAAATGAGTTACCATTGTTTCTCTGTCTGAGCAAGGATTCCTGCAAGGAGTGCGTTGACAGAAGGCTCAGATAGTTAACTCTTGTTCTCATTCACCCGGGAGTGAAGTCGGGTTGTACGAGCCGTGCAAGGAGTGTGCAGGATAATGGAGGAAGTCTCAGTCGTGAGTCTGAGAAGAAGCTTTGGAGGACTGTTGTTGCAGGTGTGCGCAGAGTCAAGAGGACTCAACACTTAGACGTGTTTGAGAACTGTCGCAAGGAGTGCGTGCAGGGGGCCTCTTTGAGGTTGAAACGTGAGAATCTTAGGAAGGATAGGTCTCTGAGTTATTGAAGAACAACGGAGATAAGTGTGACTTGAAGTTACAAGTTCATTGCAGGTTGACGAAGTAGACGAACAAGTCTCGTACGGAGATCTTTAGTCATCTCGTGAATTTACCTGAGGGAAAAACGAACGGACGGTCGAAATCCTCTAAGGAGATTTTTCAAAGTTCCGTGGGTCGTCGGATCTCACGGAGGTGCAGGAAGGTTACCGCGCAAGTGTAGAGGAGGTTCAAAGCTCAGGAGGGCAGAGCCGTCAATCTGAGTCACATGGATCGTCAGATCCACACGTGGTATCGTGTATCGGGGGTTCGTAAGTTGAAGTTCCAAATTTGTGCAACGAGTATTGCGATATCGCGATACGCGATATCCTGATGAGCTCAGGACCGTCCATCAATTGAGATGCGTGTCGAGAGATACTGAGGAGTCGGGGTTCGACACATCGGAGGTTTCGAGTACAAGAAAATCTTGTTTTACGGAATCGCGATCCGCGATTTCCCGACAAGATCTGAACCGTTCATTAGGAGTACGCGTGCCAGGAGATCCGGAAGCGTCGGGGTTTGGCATATCGGGAGTTGTGAAGATGAGATACATGGACCCTCTGAAATCTCAAAATGCGAAATCACGATGGGAGTGTGTGGGCGACAGTCAGAGCTAGTGGAGGACAGGTGGCACAATATCGGGAAATCGAAGTTCTTAAGGTCAAAGGAACCGAGACACCAAAAGTCTCTAAATCCCGACAGAATCGAGACCGTCCATCTGGCAGGACGCGTGGAAACCATTGGTATCATCGGGGAAATCCCGACAAGGAATCAATCCATCGACGTTCGAAGTTCATCGGGATATCGGGGATTCCGGTGACAAGTGGTTCGTGCATTGTGAAATTGCGATCCGCAAAAAACCCGATCGGTGGAAAACAACTGTCAGCCATAGGCGGGACTGAGAGGAGCACCGTAGTGCGGGAGCCAGTTGTCAGCTAGACGGAGGTCAAATCTCATTGGGAAATCGGGGATTCCATTGTCAAGAGTTTTGGCGTATTTTGACTCGCAAAACCCCGAACCTCGATAAGGGATAAGGATGGGGTCACGAGTCGACGGTCACATGGTGTAGAGCTCATAGCAGGGGCTAACGCGTAAAGGAGCGCATCGGAAAATCGGGGATCAAGAATTCAACCCACCAGAACATTGTCAATTTCAAAACCCTGATAAAGGAAATCCCGATAGAAAGAAGGGAGACCTCGAAGAGTTTCCTGTGGGAGGAAAATTTCCCGATAGGAAAATAGGAGAACTTTAAAGTTCTTCGGGCCGAGGAAGGAGAAGGGTCCTGTGAGTGGACGTGCCACCTAGGTGGTGCGCCCTGCCATTAGGTATTTATGAGTTTGATGAACGGTGTGTTCCGTGAGTACTTTGAAAATTTCGTCCAAGTATTCATTGATGATATTTTGATTTACTCTCAGACAATGGAGGAGCATGACAAGCACTTGTGCTTGGTACTACAATGTTTGCGAGAGAACAAATTGTATGGGAAGTTGTCCAAATGATCTTTTTATCAATTGAAGATTCACTACTTAGGGCATGTCATCTTCAATGAAGGCATCATCATGGATCAAGCTAAGGTCGAGGCTATCATGGAATGGCCTGCACCGACGAATGTCTTGGAAGTGTGTAGCTTCATGGGTTTAGCAGGATACTATCGACGGTTCATCGAGGGATTTTCAAAGATAGCAAATCTGATCACGGAATTGTAGAAGAAAAATAAGAAGTTTGTTTGGACTGAGAAATGCATGGAATCTTTTCGGAGGCTCAAGGAGTTGTTGACAACAACACCGATAGTAAATGTCCCTGAAATGGACGCAGAAATCTTGGTATGCACTGATGCATCCAAGGAAGGCTTAGGTGGGGTCTTGATGCAAGACGGACGAGTGATCGCTTACATCTCAAGGAAACTGAAAAGGCATGAGGAGAACTACGCGACGCATGATTTGGAGTTATTAGCCATCGTATATGCCTTGAAGGTTTGGAGACACTACCTTGTTGGATGAAAATTTGAACTAAAGACTAACCATTGTGGACTACAACACATCTTTACGCAAAGCGACCTAAACGCGCGACAACAACGTTGGTCAGAATTGCTTAGCGAGTACAACTTTGAGATTACTTACATAAAAGGAACAGTGAAATGAGTGGCGGATGCATTGAGTTGGAGACCACGCATATTTTCGGTGCTACCTCTTCAGACGAATATGCGTGAAAAGATTCTAACTTTACAACGTAATGATGACTGGTACAAAGAGGTTGAGGGTTTTATCGGACAAAACACAATGATGGTACCATGATTTGAAGGATTTTCATTTGATAGTGATGGATTATTGAGGTTTAAAAATCAGATTTACGTATCGTCGAATGACGAGTTGAGTATGTTGATCCTGAGTGAGGCTCATAGAGCAGTGTACATGGCTCACCCGGGAGTCACGAAGATGAGGGCAGACCTTAAACCCTTATTCTTTTGGAAGGGAATGAAGGCCGACATAGTCAACTATGTGGCCAAATATCTAGAATGTCAACAGGTAAAGTCTCAACATAGACACCCAGCAGGATTACTACAACCACATGTTATTCCGGAATCGAAATAGGAGGTTATTTCGATGGATTTTATTGTTGGACTTCCACTAATGGCAAGGAGACATGACTCGATTTTCGTAGTAGTAGACACTCTGACGAAGAGTGCTCACTTTATTCCTGTGTGTACGACGTATCAGGCACCCAACATCGCTAGAGTTTTCATCAGTGAGATTGTGAGGCTGCATGGCGTGCATAAGACGATTATATCCGATCGAGGATCGGTGTTTACTAGATGATTTTGGATGAGTTTACAAGAGGCCTTGGGAACCCAACTTAACTTCAGTACAGCGTATCACCCGGAGACTGACGGACAGACCGAACGAACGAACCAAACCTTGGAGGACATGTTGCGCATGTACGTGATGGACCAACAAAAGCATTGGGAAGAATTCTTGCCACTAGTGGAGTTCACTTACAACAACAGTTACCAGAGCACCATTAAGATGGTGCCTTTTGAGTTTCTTTATGGGGGACCATGTCAGACGCCCTTGAGTTGGGATTGGCTTGAGGATAGGGTCTTGGTGGGACCATAAGCGATCCAAGAAATGGAAGAGAAAATGAAAACAATAAGACAAAGGATTAAAGAAGCGCAGGATCGATAGAAGAGTTATGTCGATTCGCACCGTGACGACCATAGTTATGAGGTTGGCGATCGAGTCTTCTTGCGGGTTAAACCACATAAGAGTTTGATCAAGTTTGGGAAGGAAGATAAACACTCTCCTAGGTTCATGGGACCTTTCGAGATTATGGAGAGAAAGGGGCCCATGGCCTATCGACTAGCTTTGCCTGATTCTTTAAGGCGTATGCACGATGTTTTTCATGTATCTGTTTTGAGACATTATATTAGTGATCCTACACATGTTATTGACATGAGTTCCTTGCAGGTATCGGACGAGAGGGCGCTCACGGTTGAGATGGTCTGCATCTTGGATCATCGTGTTCGAGAGCTACGACGTCGAACGGTAGATCAAGTAAAGGTCCAGTGGGACAATTATAGTTCGCACTCAGCGAACTAGGAGGACACATATGATATGCACCAACAGTTTCCATTTTTGTGTGATAGATAGACATATGATACTGTGATACACTTTATTTCGGCATTTATACTGTGAAACTTCAGGATGAAGTTTACACCAAGAGGGGGTGTATGTAACATCCCACTCTGGCGCACTTAGCAAACTTATTCTTTGAGGACACTTCCTCGCAAGTGATCTGGATTATTATACTATTAAATCTTTTGATTTTGATTATGAGGTGTTATGGGTTGATGACATGTTGTTTTACTACATTGACATAAACAAGTGCTATTGAATCAGTTTTACTGAGTGTCCAGGGTTTTGGACCTCGAGGATGCAGAGGCATCGATGTAACCCCTTGGACTCCGGATCGAGTCAGGGAGTGTGCCATTGGGGTTTGATTGTTTTACTTTGATATTAGTGCATCTGACTGGATGATATGATATGGATATGTTTTGACATGATTTTTTGATGATGCAGGCTGACGATAGCTTGCCGACTAGACTCACATATGGAGTAAAGGGGTCACACACGACTACCAGAGATGTTGAGGGAGAGGTGTGGACAGAAACCCTGGCACATCCTACTAGCACTCTCATCGTGGCTGGAACTGTAGGTTAACGATTACCTAGTTTGAGAGGACCCACGATGTCGTGAGGGAAGACTGTGATAGTCGCTCATGATGATTTTAAGGGGAATGCAATAAGGCGGGACCTTATTCTTTAGAATCCCTTAGTCTCCCACAAGTTCACCTGGCGGAGTGTTGACTCCAGGGGTTATTGATGTCTACCAAGTCAGTCAAGAGGTGAGTGGCACCCTTGGAGCATGTAGTGCATCCTGAAGGGAACGTCGTGCAAGGAAACAAATGAAGTGAGTGGCACAATTGGAGCACCTAGTGCGTCCTGAAGCACACGTCGCGTTGTTGATGACAGAGGAATGAACCTAGATGGACTTAGGATGAATAACGTGCCAAATGTTTTTTAAAACAATTTCCCTAATTAAATGTCACGCTGTACGAAAAT
>ML800853.1:234226-264620 GCA_009831015.1 Picea engelmannii
ATTTTAAAATATTAATTAAATGAGAAAAGGGAAAAAGGGTTAATTTCCACACCTGCCTTTTTGAGTTCTAATTAAAAAGGGGAAAGAGGGAAAATCTAAAAATTTAGGAAACTAGGAAAAGAGGTAACCATAAAAAGGGAAAAAGGAAAAACATAAGGGAAAAAGAGGAAAGCCACACATAGAAAAAGTATCTACAATTTAAGAGGTTTCTAATTTAAACTGAACCAACAATTTAATAAAAAGGAAAGTTATAAAAACCTGTAAGAGATTTTGGGGACACCTAGGAGCGATTCTAGGAGTAACTCTAGGTGGGTGAGGGAAATAAAGATAATCAACTAATTAAATAAATTAAATAATGGAGGAATGCAGGGGATGGGGGACACTTGTATGGAGAAGAATGTTTAGGAAATTATTTTTAAAATTTTAATTAAATGAGATTTTAGGAAAGAAAGGAAGTTCGAAACTCTATATAATGAAGGAGGGAGAAGGATGAAGGATCATATTTTGTTTGTGTAACATTATGCTGCAGAAATATCTTTTTGACTGATTTGCTTGTGGGAGTTGGGATACCCAACTCGGAGAGGAGTGGTAGATCGTCCTTGCGAGGCGAGCTGGGAGTTAGTCGAAATCTCTGGATAGTGTGTGTGTGGCCCCTTTGCAGCTCGGGGGGCTAAGGGGGAAGAAGAGTAACCCTAGCATTGGCTAGGAGGTACCGATGAAGTCTCAACGATCGACGAGCAGGAGTTGCATGGCATGCATGGACGTCACTCAAGGTGGGCGATCAGACAATGGTACTCTCTTTTCATTTGTATAATAGATGTTGTAGGTTTTATGATTGGATCTGCATGTTGATTATGTAAGTAGATTGGATGTTTAGATTGATGACTGAACTTTTCTTAGCCTAGCTCAACGATTGTTGACTCCCATGACCTCCGTTTTACCGCATGTCTTCCTATTTGTTTATGATTGTGACCTCCGTGGTTGTTAGCCTTCGTCCCTAGCTCACTAGTCCTCGCTGAAGCAGTCGGCTAGGAGCCTGATCTACGGTCATCGCCTTAGCATTAAAAGACCTATGGATCTCAATGCCCTGCTTTTCTGTGTGAGGATGGCGAGCGAAGGAAGTTCCTGTCAGCCATCTACCCCTTCTGATTGTTCTTGGTCAGTTGATTGTATTGCGCCCTCTTGTGATTGATTTGTTCTTGCTGCGATCTCTACTGCTTTTCCTTTTCACCCTGAAGTCATCATCCACACCCTCTTCTTGGCCGAATGGTTATAGTTTAAGGGTTATGGTAGCCTTAATCCCATCCAGGTATTTTAATTGTTGAGAGTTCGATTTCGTTTTGTCGAATTACTTGGGGGTAAATTCACAGAGCTGGGTAACACTTTCGTGACAATCTCATCTCCAAAATTCCAAAAAACATTCTTTCAGCTGAACTAATATTATTTTTCGATCGAAATCTATTTCTTTCGGCCAAACTAATTTTCGTTCGAACTATGGAATGTCAAATCGAATGGTACAATGACGACGCCCTCGATTTTTGTGTAGAAATTTAGTCGGACATATTTTTTCCATCCGACAATATCTTTTCGGTCGAAAGATATTCAGGCCGAAAACACCATTTGACTGAAATATTCTTTCGGCCGAACTGTTCTTTTAGCTGAACTATTCCTTCGGTCGAACTATTCTTTTGGTCGAAAACTTCTTTCGGCCAAAAAACTGCTTATATATTAACTGGACATCAAAAATCTAATGTTTAAGGACGAGTCGAGTCTTCATTTAGTTTTTACTTCTGATAGAATCCTTGAATAAGCCTTCATGTGATCCTTTTTTTTTAAGTCATGTCAATTTAATTATTGAACCCATCCATTCGTGTTCATTCTTGAATCAAACAGTTCGTTGTTTTTCTGTTGAATCATCCCTGGAATAATTGCTCTCTTGGAGATACCCCTGCCCAAGTGGTTTACTCGCTTCAGTAAGTTGCTCAAGCCCTTCAATAAAAGAGATATTTTCAACTGTTTCATTCTCAAATTACTGAACAATCTACAAATTTTGTTGGTATCCGAGAATGTAAAAGATTTAATTTTGAATCGATGTTTTTGTTACGTTGGCATCCTGAAAAGGAAAAATCAAGTTAATTTCACAGTCTGCTTATTTTTTTTGGTACACTGGATTAGATAAACGATTGTGTAATTCTCGATCTTTGCAACAATGGTATCCTAGAATGGCATAACCAATTAAATTCTCGGTCTGTATTTCATTTTTATTTGAGACATTTTCCCTGGTTTAAGACCGCATTGGCATGGAAGTTTACTGCTATTTGTCCCTAGATAATGCCCTCGATTGCAGTTAGAGGTTTCATGTGTTTTTCTATGTAAAGGAACGCCCTTTGCCACTCATAAGGACACCCACGATTTGCTTAAACCACCTTCCTGAGCTGGCTGTTTTTACCATGACTTTTACCAGATTTTCTTTTTACCATGCCTATTACTTCATATCTTACCTCCCCATTACTGCCTTACTGCGCCCATTTTTTTTCCCTTGTGGTGTGGCTTAGAGATGTCTGGTTGACTATGCGGTGTTGAGTGGTTATGATTTACCCTTTTTCTGAGGTGATCATGTTACCAGAATTTAATTCTGGCCAATGAAATTCAATGTACTGGCATTTATGAATTTTTGATGACTGAGTGTTGTTTATTTTTACCACAATTTTTTCTTTAAAACATCTACGATTCCAAGCAGGAGAGATACGATCACTGATTTTTCCACATAGGTATGTCCACATAGAGTTTTCCACACAAGTTTTCCCCACCATTCGAGGCAGCAGAGAGACATGATCATAGGGTTGTCCACACAAGTTTGCTCTGCGATTGTAAGGCAGCAAAGATACTGCCTTTACTTGACTGTCTTTTCATTTCTTTTATCCCCCTCAACTAGTTACTTTGTGGTGTGTATTCAGACAAGTACTTTCATTCATTCAATCAAGTGGGTTGTTGTTAAAGGACCCTTGTTTGGCCTTTAGTGTAGCCTGTGTTGCAAATGTGTGGCATAGTAAGCTTCCCCTTGATGATTGTGTTTTCGTTGCTTCTACCTGACGACGAGTATATTGGCTCCCTAGTGCTAACAGCTTCCTGTTATTTCTGGCAATGCTATTGATTGATTGGTTAGCATTTGATAATATCATTTAATTGCATTCAATAGAGTAGATATGAATTCCTTTTAACTACATAACAACATTCGATTTTGCATTGAACGACACTCCTAGACAACAAACACTTATATTTTAGACCATAACTGCAATTCAGTGGCCGACAATTTTATTTTTATTTATTTGTTGGACAGTTGATGTAATGGTTATTGTTGGTAGGTGAGTTTATATTGATGGACAACTGATGTATTGATCTTCCGATAGTGTACAACCTGTGATATTTTTAAGGAGGATTGTTTCATAGTGTTGCCTTAATAACGATAGAATTATATTGATAAGGTTAAAATCGTCATGCCCGTTAATGATTAATATAGATTGGTGTCGGTTGACTATTTAGGACTTGTTAGTTCAGACAACCTTAAATTAACTTAGACCAAACTTGTCACTTAACCTTAATATTGATTTTACCAGACTTGATGATTAAAGTAATTTTTGTTTAGTGTTAGTAATGACTTATCTAAGATGGATTAATTGATTGCATTTAGAGTTAATTTAGAGGGCACACTGATGACCAAATTATCTCTTGGACTTGATCCATTTATTTGCACTAATGTTAATCTAGATGGTAAGTGTAGTTTAGGGCTCTAATATGGATTAAATTAGATTAGTCAAGTAGATTGTGATGATGGACATGGTATTTAAACTTGCTAAATTGGTTGTATCTAATGTCTATTGATTGTTGATGAATGGCTAGTTTATAATTTAGACAGGCTAGTTAGATTTTAATTAATGATTAATTATATTTTTAATTATTAATCCAGTCGAAGATTTAGACTTTCTTAGTAATGTCCTTTAAATGTTGATTTAGATGGTACTCTAATGACACTTGTAATTTAGAATTGCATAATGAATTTGTTTTAAGACTAATTTAGATTGTACCTTAATGATATTCTTCATTTTAGACATGCTAAGTTGGGCTCGTAAAAGATGATTAAAACATACAGTAACTATTGACTAGCTGGACTCGACGATTGATCGAGATATTTGTGAAGTCGTTTTTAGCTTGTGCTTTCCGTTGAGGGTGTTAATGTTCATTCTAATTAATGTTCGTACTCGGTCTTGTAAAATTGTAATGTGCTTGGTTTGCTAACTGTAAGAGATTCTGGTTACTTGTGTAATTGTTTTGGGTGCAAGGGGTTGTTAGGACGACTGTCCTTAGCTTAGTAGGCTTGGTCTGCTTGTGTCGGGCGAGATGTAGACACCTCCTTGTTCCTCAGAAAAGTCGCTACCCCTGAGACCTTAAATGGTCAAAATCAATGGGATCCTAGGCTTGAGCATTGCTTATGTATCCTGGAGGTCCTAACCATTGCAGGGTAGGACGGGCGGGTAGTCAGTCTTATTTTTTGTCAGATGATTATCATTCATTGCTTCCAGATGCTTGATGTGCTTCTTTGGTCGTTATGTTTTTGTTGCAGTTGCATGCGTCATGTTGCGACACAGAATATAATGTCTTTATTACCCTTCTACACATGCACACACAAAAAAAAAAAAAATGTTATGAGAGGCATGTTTTCGTAACTAAACGGGAAGGACGTTACACTCCTCCTCTCCCGTAGATGATTGAGTCACCCACTGAATTTTCTGAATTTGTGGTTCTTCTTATTTGAGATCTAACTTAGAATGTTGATGCTCAAGACTAAGAGCATATGCCTCACAACCAAAAATTTCAATATTTGAATAATCACAAGGGTGACATGTCCATACCCCTTTTGGAATCTTATAGTCTATTGTAGTTGATGGTGATTGATTTACAAAATAACATGTTGTAGGAACTGCTTCTGCCCACAATTTCTGCTACAACTTTGCATTACTAATCATATTCCTTGGTTTATCTAAAAGAGTCATATTCATGCATTCAACAACACCCTTTTGCTAAGGAGTATAAACTGTGGTTTTATGCCTTTTGATCCCAGATCCTTTGCAATAATTTTCAAATTCCAAGGATGTGAACTCACTCCCATTATTTGTTTTCAAACATTTAATTGACCTAGTAGTGCTCTTTTCAACCAAAGATCTAAATTGGGTAAAATAATTAAATACCTCAACTTATCTTTTTAGTAAATAGATCCACACCTTTCTAGAGTAATCATCTATAAATGTTACAAAATATGGTGATCCTCCAAAAAAAACTTTAGGAGATAGTACCCAAAAATCTGACTTGATATAATCAAGGATACATTTACTAATATGTCTTCATGTTTTAAAATTCTCTCTAGACTATTTTTCCTAAATACAATGCTTGCAAAAATTCAAATTCATAGATTTTAAGCTTAGAAGTAACTAACAGTCTTCCAATGCCTTAATCTTTTTCTTGCTCATATGACCCAAACACTGAATCCAAAAGTGAGTAGATTCACTTGCACCTTCATATACTATCGTTTCTTGATTTATTTCAGTTGTTCCATCTAGCTGATAAAGGTTCCCAATCCTTTTAGTCTTAATAACTACTAAGATTCCCTTGGACACCTTCAATACTCCACCTTGAATTGTACATTTATAATCACCAGAATCTATAACTCCCAAAAATACAAATTTCTTTCTGAGTTCAATTACATGCCTCACCTCTGTTAACATTCTTACAGTACCATCATACATTTTAACCCTAATGCTACCAATCCTAATAGTTTTGCAAGAAAAATCATTTCCAATAAAAACAACACAGTCATCAATAGATTGATAAGTTGAGAACCAATTTCTATGAAGACACATATGATGGGAAGCATTGGAGTCTATCAACCAATCATAATGATGTTGTTAAACATTACAAGTAGATAATACCTCATCAACCATACCAAAACTGGTTTCAGTTAGATTATCCTCCTTTCTTGAGTTGTCTTTAGATGCTTGTTGTCTTTTCCAACAATCCTTCTTGAGATGTCCTGATTTGTTACAGTACCAACATTTTAACTTACTCTTCTTTCCTTTTGACTTAGATCTTTATGTATCTCTTGAATTCTTCCCTCTTTCTTTAAATTGACCTCTAGCCACCATTGCTTCTCATGTTGAGGTTTCAACAAAGCTCCCACAATAGTATCATAATCAAGAACATCTATTGTGCTTATGCTAATAGAGGTGACTAAATAATCACAAGAATCAAGAAATGAACACAATACTGTGATTTCCTTATCATCATCTTCGAATTTTATCTCCATATTGGTCAACTAACATGTAAGAGTATTGCCCACAAGGGTGTAGATCGATTTACAAGTGTCATGTAAATGGGAGGAAATATTAAAATGAGGTTTCAAGTTCAATTCTCACCTTGATTTACCCGTGCCCCATGCTTGCGGGTTGTGTGGATGCACCTAGAGGTTATAGAGGTAGAAAACGGGAATTGACCCAATGCCACGCAAGGATGAGAACCGTGAGTTGCCGATTCCGCCAGTCCCAAAAAAAAACATGTGAAAGCATTGAAAGTATTTAAATGGTAAACAATTTTTGTACCTTCTTTCATTCACAAATTTTATAAGTGCCTCTTCAAGTAGATTATGTTCATAAAGGATTTCATCATATAAAGGATTTTCATCTTTCTCCGTAAGTCTACTATTGTTTTCCTTTCGATGATTTTAGACAAAACTTCATCTGCGAGAAATAGACGAATGATAGTGAGAGCTCTTGAATCCATATCTTCCCGATCCTAATCAGACATACCCACCCACACGTTTCTTTGACTTTTCCAACAATATCTTTTACAATTCTTATTGTACAAACATATTCTACATCTTTATCTTCCATAACTCCAATTTATTTTCCCATTGAATTTTCTACCTCAAACTTTATACTCTGTACTTTTTCCATTAACACAAACTCCCAAAACCACAACTTATAACACAAAACTTAATATAAATAAATAATATTATATTTCAAGATTAAACCCCAAAATAAAAAATATTAATTAAAAAGTACCACAAATACTTAATATATATGCCTTAAAATCTTTTACTAAAAGGCGTCGACCTCTTCATTTATAATATTATATTTCAAGATTAAACCCCAAAATAAAAAATATTAATTAAAAAGTACCACAAATACTTAATATATATGCCTTAAAATCTTTTACTAAAAGGCGTCGACCTCTTCATTTATAAAGTCGATCCTTTATAGAATATGTTTTGTGCATAAAATAATATAACAAAAGGCTGCTTTCATACCACGACTTTCCAACGTGATCACTCCACGTGTATCCGTCCCTTCATAAAACGTGATCAGCGATGATCACAGGTTATCACCCTACTCTGAAGTCGTATGGTAGTCGCTCCCTTTGAACGAGCTTACCCGCGTTAGGCCAATAAATATCACAATTCTTTGAGAGAAACATCGACGGGGTAATGGTAATCTGTATCTCTATTGTTCAATAGAGAATTACAAAAACCAAAAGTCAGGTTTACAATCACACTCATCCCACTTGCCTCTATGAGCTTACATAGATTTATAACATTTCTCTCACAGTTACATAAAAATGTTCAATTTAATGTGCACCTATTCATATTCTATTTTTAAATTGATTTGTACCCATATTCTGTTTTTAGGTTGATTTGTTTCAACTGAAGAGAAAATAAATGAACCAAAAAATCTGTCCATATCCAAAACAGTGGGAAATTGGTTAACACAGTCTTAATGGACACTGGTGAGCATCAATTTTCAACATTGTATACACTTTAACTTTATTTATTTATTTGACCATTCAAGTGTAATAAGCCACGAAAACCTAGATGAACCACCTTATTGGTAAACAAATTATTTACTCATAAATATTTGAATTTACTTCGGCTTCATAATAAAAACATTTCATACTGCATTTTCAAAATCATATACTTTTCAGTGTAGGAGTTATCTATTTGCAATGAAATACTTTGATAAACATCATTAATATTAGATAATATTATTATGAATGGATAGGATTAGTATTCAATATCTGGCACCTCCAATGGTGCTTTGAAAAGCATTGATTCTATGAACAAGAGAAATCAAGGGAATGAATGAAAGCCATCTGAGGAAGTTTCCATTTTGAACCAGCTAACTAGGATACTGGTAAGGAAGGCCAACAATGGTAAACATGCATCTTAGTGATTAGGATTTCCAAGCATCCAACAATATCTACCTACCAAACATGGCATAGAAACATCCCAATACCGCACATATTTACTATCACATAGAAAACAAATTTTCTCCATATGCTACATGGTATTCTCACGGCACTACCCTCCATTTCTACAAACTAAGCTATTCCTTTGTTTTTCATGGCAAATTCAATTTATTCAAACCATACTAACCTCACAATTTTAATACTGCATTTTTTGACGAAATAAACCAATTTCGATACAGAAAGGTATGTAGAAATAATTATGACAATTTTCCATTTTCAATATATCACAATCATAATATGGAATTGAATAATTTCTGAGGTTGAAAATGAAAAAAAATTTATTATTTCATTGTTAATAATTTATTCTTCTATAAATATATTTTTAAGTATATAAGTATTAAAAAAAAATCATACAAATTAAAAAAAAATAATAATAATAGAGGAAAGTATTTAGGTTATCAACTCTTGCTGCTCTAAGGAAAAACTTTAATTTAGATACAGAAAGGTATGTAAAAATAATGATGATAATTTTCCATTTTTCATATATCAAAATCATAATATGAAATTGAATAACTTTGAAAGTTGAAATGAGTAAAAAATATAAATTATTATTTTATTATCAATAAATTTTTTTCTATAATTAAACAATTTCTAAGGTTGAAAATTACCAAAACAATTATTATTTCATTGTTAATAAATTTTTTTTATAAATTTTTTTAAAGTATATAGAATGTAGGTATTAAAAAAGAAATCATATAAATTTTAAAAAAAGAATTCATAAAAAATGTAATATAGTAAAGTATCTAGGTTATCAACTCTTGTTGATGTAAGAAAATATTTTAATTTAGATAAAAAAAAAAAGGCACGTAGAATTAATGATGATAATTTTACATTTTCATTATATCAAAATAGTAATATGAAATTGAATAATTTAGGAGGTTGAAAATAACAAAAAAAAATATTATTTCATTGTTAATAATTTATTATTCTATAAATAATGATCTTTAATAAGTATATAGTATATAGATATTAGAAAAGAAATTATATAAATTAAAAAAAAAATTCATAAAAAATTAATAGAGGAAAGTGTCTAGGTTATCAATTCTTTTAGTTTTAAAGAAAAACAATTCCAAGGATTTATGTATCTAATCAACTTTTTTCTCAAAATGAAAATTTGCAAATCTAAATTTGAAATTCATCTTTCATGATATATAGCATATAAATATTAGAAAAAAATTTATATAAATTAAGAAAATCATAAAAAATAAATAAAAGAAAGTATCTAGATTATCAACTCTTTTAGTTTTAAAGAAAGACAACTCCAAGGATTTATGCATCTAATCAACTTTTTTCTCAAAATGAAAATTTGTAAATCTAAGTCTTTGAAATTCATCTTTCATGGTATCCTCTTTCTATAACTAGAGTGTATACTAATCTTTCATTCTTTTGATATCTTCCTTGTTACTTCCTCTCATATTAACTCTTGGCTTCTAGAAATTACGATGCCGTATATATTTTAACTATGTGGTGGGTAATATAGAAAGAAAACATATTGAATATGGTGTAAGAGAATAATATATGGTGGGTAATATAGAAGGAAAATAATTTGGGTATAGTATAAGAAGATAAGAGATGGTCTGACGGAAATTGCAAAGTTGTATGTATTTATGGAGAGATTTTCATGGGATAATGTGCAATTATCTTTAGTGAATGTGCAATTGTTAGTATGAGATTTATTCTTAGTGAATTGTACAAATTGGTAAGGAATACTTAGAATCAAGGTTGATAAGGGTTACATCACACAAAAGTGTGCTATGGAAATGAAGGTCAATAGCAAAGGTGACAACACATTCTTGCAATGCTAACAAGGATTTAGAATCTATTTTTTATCCAACCAAGATAATATGGGTGGGTTTAGGATTGAGTTTCAAAGCTATGGCCTTCACAGGGGTAGTTGAGACCAATTTTCTTTTTTTATTTTTCATTATCTGTAATAATTAGTTGAACCATGTGATTTTAAATATGTTAAATGTGAGAATATGTCATTGCACGCATTGAAGAAGTTGAAGGATGTATCATAAGTACAAGCTATGAATCTAGTTAAGTGTAATTATCCACATCAATCATGTCATCATGAGGTGCACTATATATGGCTAGCTCAAAGAGTAAAGTTGTAGCAGAGCATTTGTGGTGAAGTGCATAGAAACCTACTCTATTGTGAAAGATCATTGTGTTGGACAATGTGTGGTGGGGAAGGTAGTTGAATTGAGAGATAGTTGATATTAAGAATAAATTTAAATAAATATCTTACACAAATTATTTCCAGTGGCAAGAGCATTTTGGAAAACCAAGGAAAGAGACATATTATGGACTAGGGTGACTGAACATTATCTATATAAAGTGATAACCTAGAATTAAAATATAATAACTAAATGTTCGAGATCTAAAATGGATAGTTACATTTGGAGTTTACATAAGATCTCAATATATTGATGCATCATCTAGATATAAAATCTCTACAATTAGAGCCACATTATCCATAATTATTTAGTACATCCAATAATATAGAACCGCTCATGAAAAGATGTTCATAAATCATTCCAACAAGTTAAGACATGAGTAGTGTGATTCCTTGTCTCATCCTTAATTTCTAAAAAAATGAGGTGTTTGAGATCCAAGTATGTTGGTTATTTTCCCACTATCCATCCTTCGAAGTGAGAAGATAAGAAAGTGATCTTATCATATTCTAATGGTTCAATTTTATGTTTAAAATAGTAGGAAAGGAAAGAGGTATAATATATGCACCCACTTGTTCCCATCAAATATACCATCAAACTAGGGAAGAGTTATTTTAGTGTTCCAATGAAGATTAGAGGAGGGAACTGATGTGAGAATACAAATATTCATATCTAGGTTTATTAACGAATTGCACAATTTTGTTGTTAGATCATGTGTATGCAATGATAAGAATTGTGATTGAAACATCCTCACTATAAAAAGTTTTTAGGAGGTGTCATACAAAATACTTAGTACAATAGAAAAATAAAATAATTTATGAAGTCACTCCTACTTAATGAGCGTTAGCCCACAAGTGGTAAAAGACATTGTTTTTTGTTAGATATTTTCTATTGATACATAATATAGAAGGAATTGTTTACTTTGTACAAATTAAAACCAAAGCCTATGATACCAATCGATACATAATTAAAAAATCTAAAAGATAAAATTAAATAAAAAATTTACTATTATATTGTTTATAATTCATTATATTTTTAATATTTTATTATTTTATTTAATATCACTTAAATATATATAAATTAAAAAAATTATAATTATTTTTTATTTTAATATATATTATGACTAACCATTTATTAATAACTAATCATTAAACAATTTTTAATAACAATTCCCATTAGTATTCCCACTTCATCTGCTTTCTATTTACTATTATAAAAAATTGTTGCTCATGTAAAAGAAAAGAGACGTTATAACACACCGACCCCTTAAGTATTTTTTTTAAGGGATGTGATATTGTAATTATAATTTTTCTTAGTTATCTCAATATCCTATGTGAAGCTTCACCGCCTCATGCTCATCAAGAGCCCTCCAAGGATGGTCGTTTTGTTCAAAACTAAGTCCTAGATCGAAAATCATGGCCTTTCTAAAGTTTCTTGGTCTTTGACCTGTCTAATCCATGTGACACCTTGGCATATTCATCGTTCACGATGACAACTACGTTACACCTACATGATGCATGTGAAATCCTTCCATCAAATGAGTCTGCTCCATGCAGAACCATCAGACCATAGAGTCATCACTCAGATTATTTACTAGTACTCTCATGACTTACCTATGACAAATATGGTATTGAATAATATTCCCCTTAAATGCCATTCATTCGGATATAGAAAAATTAATGTCGTATCCTTACTCTGAGGAATATACCCTTCTCCTTAATGGACGGTTGTGGGTGTAAATCACAATATCCTGATAAACAATTGAGATTGATTGAGAGCTTAATCCACCTTTGGGTAAGTGACACTAATCACTTTAACTCACAGTGTCTTTCTAACAAGACATGTCATCCATGGGTTAAACCTTCATTTTTATATTCTCTCATCAAACTCACACTTCTAGGTCATCGGATGATTCCTTTGAAACCATCAAGGTTGTACTCAAAAAAACGTCACCATTGAACCATACATATATGCTTTAATTCTCATTGATTAATTGAACAAAGAGTGGCTTTGCTTCCCGTCCTGGTGTTGTCTACCCTGTTGAGTCGGTTCTTATCCTCTCGTTTCACAAGTTAGTATCATAGAAGTGTATACATGCCTATGGATAGAGAGTGCCATTGCTGCTGAATAAAGAGTGTCGTTGTGGTGGAATATTATCGGTCACGCCGTCTATGTGTGTGAGAGCAGAGAAGTTAGTATCATGGAAGTGTAGACATGCCTATGGATAGACAGTGCCATTGCTGCTGAATAAAGAGTGTCGTTGTGCTGGAGTATTGTCGGTCGCGTTGTCTATGTGTGTGAGAGCAGAGTTCAATTCGCGCACCAGTGGAGGAGACGTGATTTGTGGGTGAAGGAGATTGCCATCGAGAGAGACTAGAGATTTCCCATCAGTGAAATCTGGAGCCATCTATTGGAGTCGTTGTTGAGGGAGATTGAGTGAGAGGTGTCGTGGAAATATGGATCCGTCTTCGTTCCCTTCTCTCGCTTCAAGTGATTAGTGATCATTGAATCCAGTGGCCTCCTTCGCCCATGGAGGATACTTCTTTCTGGACGAGAGTTGCTGTACAAAAATATCTGAATTAATTTTGAAGAGTCAACGAAATTTATAACCAAATGGAATTTATAACCAGTATGTGCCTCTGACTATTTTGGTCCTAATTTATTAACTGTTTCGGTTCGGGAATGAGTTCGAAGAAAAATTGTGTGAAAGGAGTGTGTTGGTTGTAATTTAAAGTTGTGATTTAAATCTACGGTTATTCGGAAGTGTGGTGAGCCCTAAGTCCAAACCATACAAACCATAAGCTATTGGTTCGACTTCCTCTTTTTTCTTTTTAAAGAAAGTAATAGGGTACATGAAAACTTGACCTTCGTGGAAGTGTGTTGAAATGTGTGTAATATTGGTGAAAAGAGAAGAGTGTGTTAGACGAGTTTTTTTTTACCGGGTGCCTTTGACTTGTGAAGAATCACTGAAGAGTCTATCGATGAAGTCAGTTGCTTGGAGGTGAAAGAATCTCAAACATCGTTGCTCACCTACGTGGAGTGCCAAAGTGGTATCACTTTCGCTGCTACTGGAGGTCTTTGGAGATGATTCTCAACAACAATCGCGTGCGGTGAGCGTGGATCTACTGCTAGCATCATCACTGTGATGCATGAATCTCATCGAGAGATCATCGTTTCTGATCTTGATTCCTGTGGGATTGTGAGAGTCATGAGGAGAAAGTGTTGGGAGAGAAATTTTAATCCGTGTGCACATTATGAAGGAAATCTTGCGTCACAAGAAAGACAACAACCTACAATCTTGATGAAGAAGCGACCTGAATTACAGTTTGAACAAGATGATGTAGATTCTCCCATTGTCAAGAGGAACTGTTGAAATCTCATGCTTCTTGGAGCTTTATCACGATTTCATCTGTTCATTGAAGTTATTCAATCCTCGACCTGGATCACCAACCCTACTGGAGATATCATTGAGGTTAGAGATGAATTGCATCGGATGCTAAATGAGGTTAAGCACCCTTCTTGCTCTCATTTCTTCATAGTGTTGCATAATTTCACAAATAATTTGCACAGTGGGGTTTTCAGGTTGACTTAGTGTTTGTTTGAAAGCACTCTAATGTTATGGTGTAATATTTCATCATTCCGACTATAGCGTGATGTCATTCCAGTTCTAGAGCGATGGTTTAACTGAATTGTGATATTTTAATTTATTTTGGGTCTGAAAAGTTGCATGGAGGTGTTATAGCAAAGTGAGGCGTACATTCCCATTCCATCTGAGTCACGCAACCTCCAAAAGGAAGAATGCACCAAGTAAAGGAAAATTAAACAACTCCGAAGAGAGCTCATTCTCAGAAGAGAGCTCATTGTATTTTGCATATCAGTATGATGTGTTTCTAGTTGCAGATGAAGAACCTATGCTTGAGGATCATAATGCAATGCAGGGTTGGACTAGATCAATGAATACCATGAAGAAATTAATGAAGAATTAGATGAAGTATATAAAATATTGATGCCAAATTTGTCATTCTTCTCAAGTATAAATTATAAACCTTGGGTAATTGAAATGAAAAAATTACTATGGTTAGTAGATTTATTGCATTATGATCATGAAGGTTTTGTCAATTTCTATGATAAGAGAAGAGGTACAATAGCATTACAACTTATTATATCAATAATGGATGAAAAAATTTTGTCTAGTATTTTGAGTGACTTTGGTGAAATACCTAGTGCAAAAATATTTTGGGATATTCTTGAAATGAACAAGTGGAGTGAGAATGTTGAAGTTCATGATGACATTTTTGTTGAAAATGATGATAGTTGTGAAAGCTTTGTAACTAAAATAGCGACTGAAAATGGGAGCATTGAAATTGCAATGATTAATGAAGAAAGTGTGTCGAACACTAAAGCCACATGTCATAGTAAGGAAATTCCCTATGAAACAATATTTAGTGATTTGGTGAATTCAAATGATATTGATAATGGATATGAATATGTAACTGTTGATGAAACCCTATGTGAATCTTTAGTAAATTTAGTCAAATTTGATGAAATTCATCTCATGAAGAGTGGTCAATTTTGTTGCATGAGAAAGATCTTATTGATGAGCTATTGTTTGGTGAGAATAAAAGCTCATTTGCATACACAAACCAAGTGAAAGACAATCTAATAGAGCCTGGTAAAGAGGTTGAAGACATGAAACAACTAGTTGTGATAGAAGTTGAAGCTGGAAATGAATATTTTTATGCAACGGGCAAGGAAGAAGGATGAAGAAAGGAAATCTCTCTTAGAAGAGAAAAATGAAAAGAACCAGTATGGTTCTTCCTATGATTTTTCATATGATTGTAACAATGTTTTTGAGTTTGCAAGTTTACAAGACAACAATTCATTTTGAATAATGTATGATTATGAAGAAAACATGGAAGAAAATGAAGCTATTGATGAAGAAAATATTGAGTCAATTTTTATGGTGTGGAGCCCAATATAAATCAGGTATTATTATGAATTGATGTTGCAATAGTCCATTGAGAAAGACATTGATTATTGTATCCAGAAATGGAAGCAACCCACTGAAGAGAAATTGGAAGAATTTGAAAGCATTAAAGACAAACACTTCCAAGAACCTACAGAAGTATTGAGGACAAAGAACAATAGTCAGTTGCCAAGTTCCAAAATGAAGAAGAACAAAGCCAATAAGACATTGAAGCATAACAAAGTCAAGATGAAACATATTTGGAGCATCAATCCAAGGAAGAAGCTCCATCTCCATCACTATCTGACAACAAGAAAGGTCAAGATGAAATTGTTAGAGTCAATTTATAACCCTAGTTGAGACTAAGACCAGCATACATGTTACCTATGTTAGGCATTTGTATTGTAGACAAACCATTTCTCCATTAAAGAGGAGACTTAGAAATAATGGAGATTAGTTACGGTGATTAGTTGAGTTTGGCTCCAACCATTTCAAACCGTTTCTAAATTGTATGTCATCATATATATATGTTGTAATTCTCATTGAAACAAAGTGTGGCTTTGCTTCTGCAGCCTCCATGTGTTGTCTAGCCTGTGGAGTCGGTTCTCATCCTCTCGTTTCTTAAGTATAACTAGCAACCAGGGTCCAACTAGACAGTTATGAGGAGGCTACAAACTTCTATGCTATCATCTCGTCATGCTTCCGTGAGAATATGAACAACGACAAAGGGGAAATTCAGCTGGAGAGAACCGTGACTATTGATCAGGAGGTGGTGGATGTCACCATAAACTGGGTTCGATATGTAGGTAGCACTCATGCTTGGGAGAAAAAATATTGGAAAAAAGTGGGTTGTATTGGCACATCAAGACCCCACTATGCTAAATGTTGGAGACTAGAGAAGATTCTCAGATTAACATTCAACTACAACTCGACGACCTGCAGGAAGGCTCTCTCTCATCTTCCACCCTCCAGCACAATCATGATTACTTCCATACCAAAAAGAACAACCAAGTCTACTCCTGAGAAGTCTCAGACGAGACCAGAGCTCCTCCATCCTCATAATATGCATGTACCTTGGTTTAAATTTTGAATAAATAGCATAACAAGAGACAATAATGAAGTCACCTCCTTCCTCTAGCTCTTCTATTATATTGTTTCTCTAACTTTAAAATCTCTTTTTAAAAATTTATATATGTACGCTGCTTTGATAAGATAACATAATTTTAACTATGTACTTACAAAATATATATATATATATATATATATATATATATATATATATATAAAAATTACTTATAAATGGATGTTTTATCGCTTGGTATCATTTTCGTATCTCATCTTCTTCAAACTTTTTCAAATCTTGTTTGATGTCATAAATAGGTTTGTGTTTCCACTTTTTCAACTTCTTTAATATATAGTTTTATTTTTCTATTTGTAAATCACTTTTGAAAATATGAATAAACAAAATTTTACTATAATATGATGTATATTTTTTTTAAAATAATATGAATAAATTGCAAAATTTTATGACAATATAACTTATATTTTAAATTTTAAATAATATAAATAAATAAAAATTATATATATATTCTTAAAAGACATCCATGTTCTTCATGAAGATGTTATTTTCTCAACATTACTTAGTATATTAATTGGTTATGGATAGGTCATCCACATTATTGGTAAAGCTATGCATTTTACTCAATATTGCTTAATAATAATAATGTATTTATATGTAATAAAACTCATTAAAGGTACTTTAAGAATCAATGAGGGACAAACCCCTATAATTTCAACATTCCTTTCATACCTAACATTTTCTACATGTCCAAAAGACTAATTGATTGATGTATTGTATGTAGTAAATATTAATTTTACCTCCATAATAAAAGGGGACCCTCCGAGAACTGACATGTCTCAATGAAGACGGTGAAGAATTAGGCGTGTGAGACATTGGAAGGATTGAATTATCTTCGTAATTGTAACCCCTGCATAATTCATAGAGATCTGAATTTCAACAATATATTCATGAATGGTAATACTGGTGTTCTAAATATCGTGGATATGAATTTCGTGACTATTGTGTCAAACAATCACATTGCACACTATCATTAGTACACCAGATTTCATGGCTACATAATTATATGAAGAGGATTATAATCAACATGTAGATGTTTATTCGTTTGGCATGTGCTTACTGGAGATGGTTACTCTGGCGATTCATTACAACAAGTGTCGTAATGTTTCTCAGATTAATTAGAAGGTGATCTCTGGTATAAGGTATGCATCATTGCAAGAGGTTACCAATTAAACAATGAGACAATTTAATGAAAAATGTTTGACGCCAACGCCACCGAGGCCTTATGTTGTAGAGCTTCTAATGGACCATTTTTTATAGGACTCCAAGTGAGTAGCTAGTACATGTACATGCTATACTCTCTACTCTTTATCGAAATGAACTTGTATAAGAATATTTTTTGTTTTTCTACAATTTTGTGCAGTATGTAATTTCTAGAGTAAAGTGTTGGAATTTTGTACTAAATGTTAACCTAAGGTCTCAAGTATAAACTATATAAAAAATGCATAAGACGATCGGATTCAAGAATATTACGTACATTTCTACATGATAAAGTAATCCAATGTTAATAATATACATATTACATAAATTTATAAACCAGAAACTTTATGTATCCTCGTAAATATTACTCGAAATACTAAAATGATAAGATCCTACTTAAAAATTTATAGATGTACAATATTCCAGAGGAAAAAGTTATCATGTACATAAATTTGAACCCTATAGGTATGGAATGTATTTAAAACACTCGAGGATAAATTCCTACCACCAAAACATGATACTTATTACTAATAAAAAAATATGTTCTTCTTGATTTGAGCATTCAAACAACGCTTGCTTCCACAAGTGATTCAAGTGATGTTCCCCTTTCCAGTATAATGAAGATTCCTGATCAGTGGCATGTAGGTTTTAGAGGCTTTTGAATACGTGTGATAGTGTGATTTAACTTCTTTCATGCATTAAAAAATATGTCAATTGTTGTTGACAACATAGATGAAAGAGCAGGCATAGCGAGCCATTATCTCGCCCATGATTCTTCTGCAATGTATATTGGAATCAAAGGATGGATCTTGGTTTTACTTTTGAGCATGGTTTTATCATGTTGTTAGGGTTTTGGGTTTCAAATACAAGAAAAAAAAATTAAATGCAGATAAGAAGGTTTAACGAGATTCAATCATGTGACCTTTGAGTTTGCTATATAGAGTAGGGAGTGGTTTGTATTGGTAGTGAAGAATTGAAGAAAATGATTGAGATGTAGATGATGTTTGAGTTTGGTCTTCAAATTTGAACACACCCACTTTGGTATTAATATATTTCTCGGCATCACTTACACCATCCAGTTCATAACAATTCGTTTAGTTAAGATAATGAAAGGATATTGGATTTCCTAACTTGTATCTTTTAATATCCTGAAAACATCACAAGACAATTTGTAAGCTGTGATTTATTGTATAATGATATTCAAATCAAATGAGTAGATATGATCGATACTTCCAACATTGCACCAAGTCACCAAGTCTTGGACCAAAATAGGAGACCATTGTCCATATAAAGTATCAGACATATGATAACATACCTTAGGTGGAGAAATGCAACGTAGGTAAAAGAAATGATAGTTTCTTTCTCGATCTAAAGCTTGACAGACACAATACCTTTCTAAAAGGTAGGTTCTCACAACAATTCTTGATATCCTTCCAGTCTTGTCGAATTGAAGCTCCACAAATTTCCCAAAATTACTGTAAAAAGGAGGTATGCTTTCCATGTTAGTCTAACACAAGAGATGGTGAATATCCATAAGAAATTCTACAGAATAGTAGGCCAATGGAAACACAATATCCCATACCCCAATCCTCTCTATTGAAGTTGTCTTTGTTGTATTTTGTTTTCTTTTGGTGTAGTTTTCCATTTTTTCTCTGTGTACTCCACTTGTAAATGAGTCTTATATGCATTTTTATCCATTTGACACCTTTATTATTCTATATCCCACTCTTCAAAAACAAATCTTCAATTTGAGCTAAATGTTTTCTTCCTCTTTTTTAGCTTAACTCCATTGATTTTAGTTGTATCCCTAACATTGTTTACCAGTGAAATTTGTTTCCTAGACAAAATCAATGTTCTCATTGCATCCAATTTTATTTGGTAAATAACATGTTTCACTAAGTTGTATCTTGTAATGGGCATTGGTTTTTACTCTTAGACAACTTGTTATCTGAGGTTTTTACACTTGCTCGATTTGGTTCCATGTGTCTATAGATATACTTTATGTGCATAGTTATGAGAATTGGGGTTATGAGCATTTGAAAAGGGGTGTCCAACATATGTCAGTCATAAGCCTATGTTATCTTGCATCTCTTTTGTGGTAGGAAGATTTGGTCCTCTCTCCTTACAGTGTTTTTCTCGTACTTCATGTCTCACTTTAAATTCTCATTGAAATCTAGTCCCAAGTATTTATAGTTTTGGGTTATTTCTAGTTGCTAGCCTTCAACATTAATTTATGAAAAAAAAACTAAAAGGCCACTAAATAAGCTGATTGGTTGCATAGTATCCCAGTTGTTAGTATCACATCATTTACAAGCAACATTATATGTATAATATTCTTCCTATGCTCATCCCTCTATCATCTTTCATATGTATCCATTTCTCTAATTTATCTATATAAACATCCAATAATATAAAATAAAAAGACAACTTTGTTTCACCTCACAATCATTGTTATGCATTCCAAATACCTTTACAAGACATCAGAGTCCTACACTTAGGATCCTGAACAAGGCTACAAATTCACTTTCCCCTGCTTAGTCAAGGCATGCGGTCATTTGGGTTATCTAGAAGAGGGCAAGACTATTCATGGTGACACAAAAACAAGTGAATTTGATGGAGATGCATTTGTAGGGAATTCCCTTGTGGCCATGTATGCCAAGTGTGGAAATATAGAGGATGTGTGCAAAGTGTTCGACAAAATTTCTAAGAATAATGTTATATCGTGGACTGCTCTAATTGTTGGGTATGTGCAGAATAATGAGGGTTTCAAGGCGTTGAAGGTTTTCCACCGGATGTTTGTAGATGAAATTACACCAGAGTACATGGCCATTGCGAGTCTTCTTCCGTTGTGTGCACAGCCGCGATTAGTAAACCCATGGTTATTGGATGAGAAATAAATTCGATTGGGATGTTTCGGCGGGGAATGCTCTTGTGGACATGTATGCTAAATGTTGTTGTATAAAGGATGCACGCTAAGTGTGGGAAATACATAATTACACTTTCCAACGTGGGTTTGAATCTGATATTTTTGTGGAGATGGTCATATAAACATGTCTAAAAGAGACACCATCTCATGGACTGCCATGAATGTGGGATGTGGTATGCATGGTTATACTGAGTATGCCCTTATGTTATTTGAAAAAATGAAACAGGTGGGAATGAACCCAAACAAAATTTACCTCCACTGGTTTTCTCTCAACATGTAGCCATGGAGGACTTGTGGATGAAGGTTCGCAATATTTTGATTACATGTGTCCGGAGTACTACATCACTCCTGGAGTTGAACATTACACTGGCATAGTAGATCTTCTCAACCCAGAAACTATTTCAAGATAGCATAATATAAAAATATTTAACTATCATTTCATATATAACATAATACATAATATAAAAAAAAATTAACTATTATTTTATATAAATACAACTAGAAAAGAGCATAATACATAATATAAAAATGATATTTAATTTTGAGATTTTATAATTTTAAAAACTATTCTAAAATATTATAATATAAAATATCCAACTATAATTTCAGAGACGTATCAACACAAATGGTAAAGATTTTTGTTATTTAAAAATAATAGTAAAACACTTAAAAAAGACACCCAAGATGTATAGCATAATATTAAAACACTTAAATTTAATCTAAAATGATAATTAATTCATTTCTATGTGTAAAATCTTTCTATGAAAAAAAAATCTAAAACATTTTGCAAATGAATGAATTAAAAAAATAAAAATCACTTACTACATTGCAAAATAATTAAAAAATTACAAAAAAAACCTAAAAAATTATCAATTTTTTTTTTTACAAATCAATCAATGTAAAAATAAAATTCAATTACTACATTCTACAAAATAATTAAAAGATTATAAAAAAAATGTACAAATCAATCAGCTTTAAAAAATAAATCAATTATTAAATACTGTAGATTTTCTAATGCTATAGCGAGTCCATTTTATAATTTCCTTAATGATTGTCCTTCACAACGACCATAATGATATTTTTACACTGCAAATTGTCTAATGCATATTACATTGTGGATTGGGATGTTCCCTAGATATGAATTGTATTCAAAGGTATTTTCCAAAGGCTTGTAAAGGGTTGTCCTGGTCTTTTACAGGACCGCTGGTCTTTTACAGGACCGCTGAAAGTGAGGGTGGCTCCAACCACTAATTACAACACAGAAATTGGAAATCAGAACACAACTAGGGAAGAAAAATTCCTTTCATAAATCCAAGATAAGATGCACATAAAACCTTATATCCTAACATAATTAACATAATTGAAAACCTTCTATCCTCTTACCATACCTCACTATAGTAAAATGTAACTTGGAAAACAAATTGGTCGATGCTACTAAAGATAGTCTGAAAGAAAGAAAGAAGTCAAAAGAATCTATGTACAGTGATTCAAAGAAGTACAAAAAGTAAGTATTGATTACAAATCTACTCTCCAGGCCATTGAAAATCCATGCATTGAGTGGTGAGGATAGATGATCAAGGACCACCGGTAATCTATCCAAACAACAATGGCTGATCCAATCCAAACCAGAAGGCCTGCAATGTTTTCTCTTCTGAAGCTACGCAAATCCATGTAAAATATTGAGAAGGGGACAAAGATATCAAGATCATTTGCAATCCGTGTCGGAGGTAGGGGGCATTACACTTAATTCCTCTGCAGAATCCTCACCTGAGGCAGGGCTTTCATCCACTGTTTTCTCTATGGTAGGAACCTTTTCAGTAGGATTGGAGATAGGAGCTTCTTCGTTGAAGGCCTTTTCAGTCGTGGGTTCGATCTCCATAACTTTCATAGCTTCCTATACGATATTCACATGTTCTTCACTTGCAATCGTTCCAATGGGCGCATAGAGTGTCGAAGGTCACCTCTGGGTTCTCGTGGCCGCCAGAGAGGTTGATTCTGACCGCCGTGGCCACGAACAGGACGACCGAGTGTGCAAGTTATACTGTCACCAGAAAGGACAGGGTGGTGGAAGGCTTTGAACAGATAAATAGTTTTGATAGTGTAATTGTCTCGCCAAGGCGAGAATTTTGGCGGATTATCTGGGCGGATCATTATCATCATAGTTGTTGTTATAACAACATCTATAACTTCATACCGAGTTGTGAGGACGGGTTAATTACAATATTGATTGTTGAGATGGAGAGGGAAGTTGGGCTTCCTTTCTTTCTGTGAATGAAAGGGAAATGCTGGTAATCAGGAGTTTTTGATTTTTTGTATGTTGAAGAGATCAAGGGTGTTGTATTTCTGCAAAGAAACTGTAAGTGGACATCTTGGGCTTATATTGACAAATTAGTTTGTATGGTTCCTCTTGTGAGTTGTTAGGATTTGATCATTGAGAATAGTCTTGCAAGTGGGTCTCCTGATTTGATCGGTTATAGGGGAAGAATAGGGGAAGAAACCTTGAATTGGGTAATTTGTTGTGCTTTTAATAATGGAATAAATTCAGGTTTTCAAGTATCCATCTGCAGAGTGATTTGGTGTCTGCCTTGTAATTGTATCAGGTAATTTTGGGGAGTGTCATCTGGGGAGTTTTTGAGGGAGAAGGAGGCTTTTGGATTGCTTTTTGATTAGCGTATTTGTTGTGAATAGATTTGTCTTTTCGGAAATTTTCAGAAATTAAAGCGCGACGACGCGTTGTCTAGTGGAATTGTGACTATTTAATCTTTAAATTTATAGATTTTGACGCACTTTTGCCACTGAGTAGTGATAAATTTAGGCATCTTAAGATTTTGTAACAGATTTGTCCCAAATGTGTATCTTTAAAAAAAAACCTCCAGGTTAGAGGGAAATAAATAATGAAAATGGCCGAAAGCTATGAATAACTATAGCGGCTTGGAGAAACTCTGGTCTTGAATCTTAATATAGTCTTCTTTGGACTGTTTGGAGGTGGGATCCCGCTGGAAATACCCCAAATAACGGTAATTAAATTAAAATTTACCTCAAATGGCAGCAATTAAATTAAAATTTATTAAATATCTACCGATGACTATAAATGTCCCAAAAGAGTTCAAAACACAGAGAAGCAGAATAATTCATGAGCGTTAAATTCAGAGAGATAGCCGGAAGAGAAAGATTAAAAAAATTAAGAGTTGGACGTAATATCAGTGGACTATTGTCCAATGCATATGGGAAGAAATTGATAAACAGGGTTTGTGCAAATCTATATAAACATTTGTTAATAGTTTCTTTACTTTCTAAATGAGGTCGGATTCGTTGCAGCGTTATGGGCAATCAAAGTCTAAAAGCGTGAGATCATCAAGAATGATTTTTTTCATTGATTTTTCTTAAAGATAAGTGAAGAGTTTACTCGAGATGTCCGCATGAAAAAATTATTCACATAATTTCATTAAAATAAGAATAAGAGTTTTTTAAATGAAGTATGATTCATTCCGTATGAATGATTCAAAATTCGGCCATGTCGATGACCAGACTCTGAAGAAAGAGCTGGCTAAAAATCCTCTATTAATGGGGAAAGTTACCATTCTGAAGCGAGGACAGACATTAAAGCCTAACTATAATAGTTCAAGTCAGCTGGAAATTGCAAACAAGACTTGGGGCCAGTTATTTATAAGCCCGACTGAATTCATGCATCTAGATCCGATACTTCTTTCCAAGGATCTAGATCCGATCCGTTTTCCCAAAGGAATCGGAAGCATTGACTCCGCCTGGACTCGAAACTGAGATCGCTGAGGGAGGTAATGGCATTAAAACCCCCAATTTTCCTATTTTTATTACGGAGAAATGGGCCCATCCAGCGTTTGCGAATTGTCCAAGTCCGAGCTCCTTACCTTTATCCAGTTTTTCGATCAAGAAATCCGGCAAGAGTCGACTGAAATCAATAGATTTGCAACAAGGGATCTGAGGTGCCTTTTGGATCTGGATTAAGCAGGCTGCCTCTATTCTAGGAGGTGGATAACAAATGCAGGTGGCAGCATTAAAATATATCTGATAAGATTTGATACAACACTGACAACACTGAATAAGGCACGGAATATGAGGCAGTTTCAAAGGAATGGTTTTGGAAAACCTGTCAATCAGTTGATAGGCTTTCTACAAAACCTAACATTAAAATATGTCTTCCGCATCATATTTTAGTGTTAGGTTTTGCAGAAAACATATCAACTGATTGACAGGTTTTTTAAAACCATTATTTTTGGTCTTTTCACAATAAACCATCTACATAGAAACCAATTAAACCATCCACACAAAATAAATGGTTGTTTACTTCTGTAAGAAGTGTGCACAGGAAAGTTAATTTTGTTTACATTTTATATTGATTTGATAGGAAAACTGGGCCTCAAACCAACATCTGTAATAAGAAAACATTATTACTACATGGGCGTATCACAATTATGACGTGAACAACCCCACTTGACATGAGGTTGAGTGTATCACACGATAACTTTCCATGGATTTAACGCACTTTCATGGACTTTATTTTCTGTTTTCATGAACATGGAATTTTGTTTATTTTCTTGTATGCGAAAATGGTTGCATGTCTGGTCTGAATCAATACTTTGGCAAGGTTCTGAATTAATTGTAATCTTTTCAATTATGAGGAAGGTGTAAATCAATTGTGTTTCTTCATTACAGGTAAATTTCTTACCTTTTCTTGCTCTGTTCCTACTCTTTTTCTCTTTAATTAGATATTCATATCATTTATGTTTTTTTTGTGTGTGATCTTTCTGAAGTGCTTAATGGAAGTGTTTTATTCAAAATTCATGGAAAACAATTCTAAAAAAAGACATTTCTGTGTGATTCATTTTTTCAAACATCCAGAATAGAAAATACACAGTCACTTTTATCTTGATTGATTACTTGTCTCAATAAAATATTCCAGATTATGTATCCATTTGAAATACTTTTATCTTGCTTGATTACTTGTCTCAGTAAAATATTCCAGATTATGTATCCATTTGAAATAGGAAAAACACTCACATAGCTTAGACTCCCCCGAAATATCATCTCGTCCTAGTTTTGCTGGGCTCCCCCGAAATATCATTGGACCCTGTAAAATATTCCGAAGTCGATAGAAAGCTCGAGCACATTGAAACTATGGTTATGTGTTGTACAGAACCGGGTAATATTAATTATGATCAATTGTTGTTTTAAATTGACTTGTTTGGTTGTTTTAAATTTACTAAAATACCGGGCTTGGGGCAACTGAGAAAACTTAAAAAACTAGCTTTTAATGCGTATATATATATATATATATATATATATATATATATAGTTTTAAGTGTGTATATATCAGGATATACTGTCATCATCTTACAATAATAGCTTTTCAGTGCAATGCCTCATGCGAGTTGCTTCGTGTTTTAGTTTTTCAGTTGGCTCTTCTAAACAGCATGCTTTAAATGCTTTTGAGTTTCTGTTTGAAACAGTGAAGTGACAGATAACATACGCTGAACCTTGTACATTTACATTTGCCAGCTTTTAAAAAACAAAACCGTCACTTCAATATTTGCTAAATAATTTTTGCCGGGCGACCTGGTTTACACCCATCTACGTGAAAACTGGTATACAAGAATCAAATTAAAAATTTTGAGAGAATTTGTTGAATATGTAATCTTAATAATTAAAACTGTAATTTTCACTATTTTTCTAAAATTTGGATTGGATTTTAGATGAAATTAATGGAAAAAAATTGTGTTGTATAAATATTTAAAGTTTTGTTTTTATTCATTCCAATAGAAATGGTAATTTTTTATTATTTAAAATACATTTTTAAATGTATAAATAGATTCAACATCATAAAAAATTAAAATACTTTAATTATACATCAACCATTCAAATAGCAATTCCAATAATTTTTAATCAAATTTTAAATAAAATTGATCTGAAAATATATTAAAAAAAACAAGCAAAACTTAAAAATTTAAACTAAAAACCCAAAATAATAAAATAAAAACATAAAAGGTTTCAACTAAAAAAAACTTAAAAATTTAAACTAAAAACCCAAAATAATAAAATAAAAACATAAAAGGTTTCAACTATAGATGTTTTCATAGTGTATTTAGTCCTATAAAATAATTCAGCTCCTACTGGAAAAGGGCTACTGGTCCCATTTCAGCGCAAAAGGTTATTAAATAATCATTCTATACATAAAGGTCGAAGGCATTTTATGGAAATTTCAAATTAGAATGGAGTGAGGAGATGACATATATTATGAAGATCTTATTCTATATATATATAGATTAAAGATAGATGGGATGGAGTAGACTGAAATATCATGTGAGGAGATGGGATGAGATATAATGGAAATCTAGGAGATGAGAAGAGATATTATGAAAAGTTAGGAGATGAGAAGAGATATTATGAAAAGTTATAAAACTGTTATAATATCTTTTCAGTATTTAATATTTAGACACAGAAATGGAAAAAAAAAAACATTCCATTATAAAAAAATATAATGCTTTTTAAAATTTTCCTTCACTTAAAGGTAATGTTTTTACAACATTTCTCTGATTGATTCTTCAATTAAAGGTAATGTTTTTACAACATTTCTCTGATTGATTGGAAAAATGAGAGAGTGGAAGTCTTCATTTGAGTCAGAAAAAGGCAGGTGGTTCAAATCTGGGCCCGTCTTCCCATTTGTGTAAAATCCAAATTTTGAAAAGTGAAATGAGTTTCTAGTAGCTGCCAGATTCAACCCATTTGTGTAAAATCCAAATTTTGAAAAGTGAAATGAGTTTCTAGTGGCTGCCAGATTCAAATCTCAAACCCGATCCGACTGCTTTTAAAGCTATAAAAGTCCAAAAAAATTCTACATATGACAATTGTGTAAAATCGAAATTTTGAAAAGTGAAATGAGTTTCTAGTTGCTGCCAAATTCAAATTCCAAACCCGATCCGACTGCTTTTAAAGCTATATGACATTTGTGTAAAATCCAAATTTTGAAAAGTGAAATGAGTTTCTAGTTGCTTGCCAGATTCAAATCCCAAACCCGATCCGACTGCTTTTAAAGCTATAAAGGTCCAAAAAAATTCCACAAAGTCTGCCACTGACAAATATATGAAAGTGAAGCTTAATATAAACCTAAATATAATCTTATATAGTGGAGGATAATGATATTTAATTGTATTATACAATTTAAATATATTTTATTATATGTAGGGGAGGATAGTGCTACATTTTTTATAACATTATGTATTTACTAAATAATAGATAAGTATAACATTGTTTATTTATTTTATTTGTATTTGAATTCACTACTATTTATTTTATTAATATTGAATATTATATATTTTACAATATTGTATTTAGTATTTATATTAGTATTATACATTTTTATTAAAATCTATGTCTTATAGATTAGTTGTATTTTTTTAAACAATTTTTTTAATTTTATTCTTCTTTTTTCAAATTCATATCTTGTATATTTAATATATACTCATATAAATATGATTAATGTTGTTTCAATTTAGTTATATTTGTTATTTTGCTATCAAATATATATATTCTTAATTTCATTTTGGTTGCCTAATGATATTTTATTAAATAGTTTAACTTCTTTTTGTTAATTGATTTACACTGTTTTTAAGAACTTTATTATTTTTCATTCTATTTATATTTAATATCATTTATTTTATATTTAATATATACACATCACAATATAAACATCTTGTATTCCTTATTTTCATTACACTTGGCTTGAATATGTTTATATCCAACATAATATGTTTGTTTCTTACTGTATACTCATATCTTGAATTCACTTTATTTTAATTTATTAATCAATTATATTTTACTTATATTAGTTCCATTCTATTTATATTTAAATTTAAACGCTATACCTATATGATTAGATTATATCATTTTCAACTCCTTCATGCAATAGGGAAATTGAATAGTTCTTATATTACTCTTCATTGCTAGGAAATTAAATAGTTCTTATATTACTCTTCATTGCTAGATTGATGGACAGATTACAAAGTAGCACTTGGAACTCCTATTCAAACTCAGAATCTGATGGGTGAGCAATGTTATCTTACCTCTCGAGTAAAGGTTGTGTGGATTTATGAAACCCCCCTTACACATCCCAAGTTGGATGGTAGACTGACAATGGACATTTCTTTGACCCCATTTAAGGAGGGATCAACCATGAATTATATACACCAATACATTTGATAATTACTATCCCTTCATACTTAAACAACTATATACAACAATGAATTATGAAATTACTTGCCATTTCTACTTCAACATTTTATCCATTTGGTTGCTCGCCCTTATACACACACACATATACGCTCTTTTTTTTATGTATTATTTTTTCATCTTGCTATTTTTCCTTTTTATTCTAAAAAATTACATTGTCATACAAAACTTATTCTTCCTTTTTCTTTCTATATGCTATTTCAGATAGTCAACTTTACCATGGAAAAAGCACCTACAAGACCCAAATAAATGCTATAAAGTTTGCACACCCCATCTTTTGGATGACTTGCATCTACATAGAAGACAATTCCAAATCAAAGTTATACATACCGGAAGCGGTAATATTTCCAAACCAAAAATAAAGGAGGAACTTACACACAAATACAATGTTTGAGATAGACTAACAATATTCATCTCTAGCTTCACAACAAATGGTCCATTCTCTAGAGGTTTTGGACTAATCTATGACATCATAACAGATGCATTGAAACATGAATCAAAACAACGTTTAGCTCAAAATGGTCTTAAATCTTGTCATGACAAGAATATCAAAGAGTGAAAAACTAGAGCTAAAAAAATATGGGAGCTTAAGAAACAGAACTAGATACTCATCTTTTTCTATTTGTATAGTTTTCTCCAAGATATGTATATCATGGTAGTATCAAATATGAAATATCTAGCTACTCATCTTTTTCTATTTGTATAGTTTTCTCCAAGATATGTATATAATGGTAGTATCAAATATGAAATATTTTTCTTTCCCTACCATGCTTTCTTTAGACTATTTTCATACATGGGGGTATACTTTTTTTTATTACTTTAACATGTTAGGCACTTCTTCACTTCTACCATTCTTTATTATTTTTACATTAATATGTATTTTATATGTGCTACCTTCATATTTAATTTACCATCATATTCAAATACATTCTACTTAATGAAAATTTGTGAAATATGCATTTTGGTTTTAGTATAGCTACTCTCCTAGAATACAATAAATTAATTCAATAAATATTGCACTCTCATAGTATTACAAACTATTAACTCACAACAATTTTTAAAAAACAAAAAAAATCATTCTGATACAAACACACAAATGCAATTTCCAACAAATTTATTAATGTAAATACCTATTGAAATCTTACTTACATATTAAACATACAATAAACCAATTTATGATATATGTCATTAACAAACTAAACAATTTCTAAGATATGTTATTCATATATGTACACCACCAAACTAATTTATAAATTACCAAAGCTTATAGATGTAACTTTTATTCCACATGTTTTATAATGGCAATCATAGATACAATATATTCCTTTCATAGATCACATTCATATCCATGTACCTAATTGTACTAATAAATT
>ML800854.1:0-21760 GCA_009831015.1 Picea engelmannii
AGTTCATTCTTCCTGTGCTTGTCTGAGAAAAGGGGTTGAGATTTTGGGTAGAAGGTAAAAGGTTAAATCTGAAGGGTCATGATCTGCGTATAGGCTTAGAACCCTAGCTTATTAGTCCGTAGGGTAGAAATACCCAACAACAGTGTCATGGAGAAATTATATAAAACAAATGTCCTAGATGAGAAATGGACACACTGGTTATGGGTAAAGTTATGTTGCCTAATTTTTGACTAGTTTTATGTGTGAGAGTTGGGATACCCATCTTGAGATAGAGTGGTCGATTTACCTTGCGAGGCAAGCTAGGAGCTAGAGTACATTCTAAGGGGGAAGAAGAGTACCTATAGAATTGGTTGGGAGGTACAGGTGAAGTCCTTAGATTAGTAAGAGAAAGAAAGGAGGATGTTGCACAAGTTCTTTTGAAGCTAAAGATCATCTTCCCTATCATCGATCTTGAGTCACGGTATTTAAGAGTTTAGTTATTTTATTGATAGCGTAGTAAATTTTGTATACGAATAAGTATGCAAAGATGTTCTTGAATAGTGACATATTGTTCCTTGTATTATATATACATGATCATTTATTTACTGTCGATGGAATGTAATGTCTATTATGTTCACAAATTTGATTTCATTAATCATTGTATAAAAATTATGTATAAAATTCTCTCCGTTGAATGATAACTCTGGTTTTATGCTGAGTTTTTATTTGATAGAATCTGTAATTTTTTTAATGACTAAATAAAATCTCAGATCACAACTTCTTTAAAAATAAAAATAAAAACCCACAAGTTTAATTGATGACTATAAGGTTGTCAATCGCCTTGAGAATGGACGTGAATTTTGAGAATAATTGGCATTGTTACACAGAAAGAAATCCCCATTTTATTGAGGGATTTCATACGAATTTACTTTAATAAACTACTAAACCTTTGCTAAACAGGGCCTTGAAATTGCTAGGTTACGTCACGAAATTTTTCATGGATTTGTTGGGAATAAGAGCCACGGATTTTAGATAAAAACATCAAAAATCGGGGGTTATAATTCGTTGAGAGGAAAAAAATTAACATGATTTATTTCTTCCATTCATTATCCTTCATACTGTTAGTCTCGACCGTTGAAGAATTTTATTATAAGTTTCCCAAATCTTGCCAAGGATTCCACGTATTTGTGCCAGATTGAACTTGATATGGATTAGGTTCATAGATTTATTGTTACTACTTGAAATCTTTATCGAACTCCAACCCCTTCATTTTTATTCTCTTACATGTTTTCTTCTCCTTAAGCAAAATAGGCCTTGAATCCTTCTAATATTTTGTAGAACTATCCCATAGATATCTTAAGCAAATTGTTATGGTCTCATCACTGCCAAGCCTAGCAACTGTGATAGTTCACCAACTGTGTCAGTGCATTATGTGCCATGCTTGGAATGGAAACCCTTCCTTGGTTTTTATTGCACTGATATTCATGAAATGTGCATTTTGAGCATCGTCATATGGTGTTTCTACTGGCATAGTTTATATATATATCTATATATATATATATATATATATATATACTTCCAAAGTATGATCCACTTGTTTTAGGGTTAGACTAGAGTACAAATTAAAAAAAAAAAAAACTAACTGAGTCACATACCAGAGTTGTCATATGGTTGGAGTTTATAAGGCACAGATTGACTGTCGACACTCATGATTCTCAAATTCAATTGTGTATCTATTCGTGTTAAATATATTCCAAGAGAGTACAAGTCGTTGTTGGAAGTGGAGCTAACAGTGAGAAATTACCAGTAGCATCCATTTACTTTATGGAAAAATAACTTCCTTGCTGCCTAAAACTCTGTGATAAAACCATGTAATCCTTAATTATTTCTGTGAGGCAATAGTCTTGAACCAATGAAGGATAGTGGAATTGCAAGGGTCCGATAGGAACGCCTCCCTATTTCTCTTCACCATGACGTGGATTAGTCTTTTCGCCACACCCATTTAGTAGTTCACTTGCAGTCAGAACTAGTAGACACATTAAGAGATATAATGTACCTTACTCCAGTTGACATTAGTGTATTAAAGTCTGGGCATTAGATGATGATGGAACGAACGTACGTGTTTACCTAATGATATGGTCATAGTTACTAATGGAAATTTATTGGATCAGTGTTACCATTGGATCTCATGCCCCTCCACCTGTGAAATTGTGTGTACACTTGGTGTTATAGTGGTCAGAGCACAATCTATGCTACTACTAGTGCTTTCCCTTGGCGCCTTGTTTGGTGTTGACTTGTGACTTGGCTTGTGATGTAACCCTGATCCATTTTAATCAAAAGGAGTTTAATAGATATATAAGGCTCCCTAACTCTTCGAGTGATGATTTTTGACCTTGTAATCTAATCATGAGTTTTTAGTTAATAATTCCTATGTGAGTAAATGAGGCATTTCAATCTTAGAACTTCACAGAGTTGAGTTGCTCAAAATTTTATCAAAGAAAGGTTGATACAAATT
Source organism: Picea engelmannii (assembly GCA_009831015.1). Classification (NCBI taxonomy): domain Eukaryota; kingdom Viridiplantae; phylum Streptophyta; class Pinopsida; order Pinales; family Pinaceae; genus Picea; species Picea engelmannii. The sequence goes on from ML800854.1 coordinate 2,495, forward strand.
TTTAATATTTCAAATTTTGAATATATATATATTATGTGTAATATTGAAAGTATGCGGAATGAGTTTTAAAAATACAAAAAATTAAATTCAACCATGCACCCACTCATTAAGATTTAAAGCTAATCATCACCCATACCATTGGCCTAATTAAAGCTTAGAGTGCAATGGCACAAGTTAGGTAATGAAGGAAGTTGCCTACATTTTACATGTTTTGGCGTCCCTAACTAGATTGGAATTAATACCATAAATTCAAGTGTTGTTGAGTTGATTTGTAATTTGCGCAAGTGATGGAATAAATATATAAATGAATAATGATGTTCCTTAGATAGTTAAATTTGAATATCATATGCATATGTACATGCACGTGTATTCTTAGTATTGCTTTATCTTGACGATTATACTTATAGAGTCGATTGCATAGTAGTATTTATACAATTTGCGTATAACATAAAATTTGTGCTCACGCCACACAACCTTAAGTAGAGAAGTTAAGATACTTGTAGAGTAATTAAGATACATGAGCTAGTACACCAGTTAAGATACTTGATGAGTAATTAGTGCCAAACCTTTGGAAGGTTATTGATGAATCAAAATTATTGATGTGCATAAGTGATGTATATTAATTCATTAGATGACTAGTGTTTAGAAAATAGTTGAGTGAAACTGTGTATTTAATTTAGGACTATCTTACTAATTGTTAAAATTAATTTTTTAATCTGTAATGCTTTATGGATGGTTAATTTCATTCTTTGATTGATGTATGTTTGTAATAGAATTTGTAGTGCCTTGAATACTTGATAATTAAGAATGATTATTGATCTTGTTGTATTTCTTCTTGATTGTCTTCGTGGGATTTAGACACCTCCTTGTTCCTTAGAATAGTCGCCATCCCTGAGACCTTAAGTGGTCAAAATCAATCAGATGAATCCTGGGCTTGAGCATTGTTTATGTGTCTTGGAGGTCCTAACCTTGCAGGATAGGTTGGGCGGGTAGTTCCTTTATGTTATATTTATGTGATGAGTCGATCTTGCGTCACTATTTTATGATACTTGTCGATTATGTGTTTTTTATTTGATGTGATGAAGTGTTGATCATGTATCGTTACTAATTATGTTAATGTATTGACTATGAGCCACTATTAATTAGGTTAATGCTTGATTCATATCATCGCTAAGTTGGATGATGTGTCGATAGTGTTGTTATTAATTATGTCATATGATTTTATTTTCCTATCGTAAAATAAATAAATAAATATTTACCTTCTACATTACTATTTGTTATTGTAGCGAAGGGGGAGTTACACACACACATTATGTGTTTGTGTGTGTGTGTGTGTGTGCTACCAAAAACATCTCTACTAGGAGATCCAAAAAGTTGTATGAGTTGAGAGAACAAATGTCAAAGTATACACCAACACCAGTTCAATTGTTGGAGAGTAGTGATAACTTGTCTTTTCTTGTCCATCTATAAAGGAAATACCAAACATGTTACAACCATACTTTGTATAATACTTGGCCATATTCCCTACACATGCTCGATGTTGGGACTAAATTATCATTTTGTGGTAATAATTACATGATTTCTAAATCTAAAATAGATGTTGCTAATCTTATGTTGTTTATCCATTTACATGTATTCATTCCTCCCAAATAGTTAGTATCACTTATGCCATTTTTTTGGTTCTCTTTATAGTCATATGATTACTTGAATATTGTTAAATATTAATGATAGAATTCCCATGTATAATATGTGCATGACCAATTATGGTTCTGAAGACTTTAACTCAAATAATGTGTTATATATTGATTTCCTTCCATGCATTCATGGGAACACTATAAGCTTCATAAATATTTGCAGGTGCTCATTGTTTAGTGCAAATTGTTCATTTGAGTAATAATCCAATGGAAAAAAGTTATTTATGAAAATGAAGACATCCAGATTTGTTGTTGTGCATGCAATACATAGTTTGTCTGCTAATAACAAGTTGTTTAAAAATTGTAAATTTTGTAGACCACCAACCGCACATCAAATGTGTCTTGCATTGGGACTAACTTTATATGTCCCCTTGGGGAATACTAAAAACATCATCGAGTAATTATAATTTTGGATTTTCAATGGAATCAATGTAAATGTATTTCTTAATTTGACATTTGTTTTATAAAGTGGTTGGTTTCATTTGTACTATTGGAAAATAAATTCCACGTTTCTAATAAATGTTTGGTCTAATTTTTAAACATACTAAATGAATTTTATTTACTAATATCACTAATATAATGTTCAATAGTTTTGTGATTAGGACTATGAAAATTAGTGACCTATTTGAAATCTATTGGTGCACTCCATTATGCAGAAAAATTGAGATCAGGTAATTAAACAAGAAAAAATCAAAGAGGAAGCATACTAAGCATGGTTGAATCGACCACCTATTCAATTTCCACATGTCTCGAGTCACCAATTCAAAACATCTACAATAACACTAGTTCTTCACATATTGGGGATAAATATAATGATATAGAGGTGGATATGGATGATTTCTTACAGGATACCCATGTCATGGTGGGAATTTTGTTACATGTATTTTTAGAAACATGAGCTAGGGGATGATGCTCATATTATTGATACATTATTTTAAATCCTAAAATATGCTTCCACCACCCATCTCTTTGGACATGGGTCAAGGTCTACCCAACTAGGGAAAATAATGTTAATGTACAACTTGAAAGTAACGTGTGGTATATCAGGCGCATGTTTTTTGGAACTACTGAGGTAATTAACCATTAAGTCTCTCATACTTTGACAAATTTTGTCAGAAATCAACAACCAAAAGGGAGTTCATGCATGCTTGATGATAGTGTATATTTATATTTCCCACTAATTTTAGGTTACTAAAATATAATGTAATTCCAAGTGACAATGTTGTCCCCTATAAATCCAAAGAGGAAAATCAATCACTGAGAAAGTTTTGTGTTGATTAAATATCATCCCACACTCATCTGAATTATTACATTCTATAAAAAAGTGAATATGTAGAAAATGTGATATGTCCAGAATGTGGGATTGCAAGTACCATAAATCAAAAAACAAGAAAAATGAACATAGTTATACTCATAATATATTGAGTTTGATGCCTATAATCCCAAGGATTCAAATGATATTCAATTGTAAATAATTAGGTGTATTGCAAGGGTGGCATGCCTTGAACAAAAGTGAGTCAAGAGTTATGCGGATCCTAGGAGATTGCATATCCATGAATTGGATAGAGGATACATGGCCCCATAAATTCAAGGATGAAATACAAAACCTCCTATTGAACATATTCATAGATGGAGTTAACCCATATTTCTTCCAAAATACTAACTATTATTTTTTGCCATTGGTAGTGATCGATAAAAATACCCCCCCGTGGTTTCCTATGAAGAATGAACATCTTATATTGAATCTCATAGTCCCTAGTAGAAAATGAGTGAAGAGTATGGATGTCTACCTCTAACCTTTGTTGAATGAATTGAAGAAATTATGATAATGGATATGTTTATACGATGTATGAACACCCATCCCAATAAAGAGGTATTTTGTGTTGTATGGCATATTTGCATACACCATGCATGATTATCTAGGACTGTGAGTTTGTTCTAGTAAGCATGTTGATTGATTTTTTTATATCTATAACGTTATTTGACATAATTACTTTGGTTCAATTGCCTTCTTTGGCACTAACAAGTTTCATATACAACATTGTAGATCTTGTAACAAAAAGGTATCATGGATGCAAATGTTGTGGATATTCTATAAAGGATAATTGGTCCAATCACCTACTAAAAATGATGTATGACTACTTGATGTATTCCTTCTAAAACACCACCCTTATAAAAATTAATCATCTACATTCAATGGTAAAAAAGAGAGAACTCATAGACCTGAAATATTGTAACTAAAAGATTGGATTAGGGAATATGACATAGAGAAGGAGAAAGAAATTGTATAATTGTTTCATTCAAATGGCGAACCTATCTTTTATGGTGCTAAATTTTTTAACACCTATGTTGAGAAAATTCCCCTTGGGATGAAAAGGAAAGCTTAATTGTATGGGATTCCATGATGGGATCATCTAATATTTCCTACTTACTAGATCTCATGCTATATTAAATATTGTTTCATATTCTTTATGGAGTCACATATCATTAAAAAAAGGCGACGTGTTGAGTGTTAGGAGAGATCTTATTTCTTCAAATACTAAAAAGAAAAATTAGCCAAGAAACAAAATTAGAGGAGAAGTTGGTCTTTCTTGGTATTTTAAAGGAGGTGATGTCCCAATGTGTGTTTTTAAAAAGGAAAATATTTTTCTGGCAAAGGATGTTATATTGGGTGTGAAGGAACCTTCTTTATATGGATTTATTTTACAAGACTGCTTCACCATAAAAAAACATTTGTTCGGGTTGAAGCCACATGGCCATTTGAACCTTCTAAGGTTATGTATGTTGATTACATGTTCTTTTTTTTAGTGTGTATTATAATATGCTATTCATTCATAGTTTTATGCCAATGAATTGTGTATGTGTTTATGTTTTAGTGCTAGTATCCTTTTCTAGTGCTTGGTTCTATGAACCATGACTTCCCTTATGACCTACGATGTTCCATATCTATATTTGTACATTACATTACATCAAAGGAGATTCACATGGGGTGAAATTCATAGTGGCATCGAGAGATAGCTAATATTGTTTCTATGTATGATAAGGAATTACCCATGAGTTTCAGGGACTCGCAAATCCATCTTCTAATTCACCTAGTTTATGAGGTTGAATTAGTCTGGGTGATCACATGTCATTAAATTTTCTTCATAGAGAGTGTTGAATCCTTATTTTCCACCCTGAGTCTCATAGAGGAACCATTGATGTCATCATGATGCGATACACTCCTTTTCCCTGGATTTTAGTCACTTATGAGGACATTCATTCCTAAACTACTTGACAGAGCACAACCTGTTACTAGCTACATAGCATTTTATCTACGATTTCTTGCTAGTTGTAGTATGTTTTGGTTAGGACCTCCTTTGGAGCCTTATATATTTGGTGATTCATGAGGAGATTAGTGCTAGATGAGTTGATTATCTCCTGGCAAGATCTTGAGAATGCTCAATCATTTGAATTTCACCAAGTTATAGAGATATAGAACCATCTCCTAGCCTCCTCCACCAATTTATATAATGAAGTGATTTCATGGGAAAAGATGAAGAATAACCATTTGCAGAAACATGCTATTGGATTTTCATAGGAGATTCTCCATACAATTCAGTCTTTAGTTCATGTTTTCCTTGCTTGATTGAGACCCGAGGAAGAGCAAGAGAAAGTAGTACAAGGAGGAATGTGTCATTCCTTCAAGGTAATTTTGACATGAAGGAAAATCCCTCCCGCAACAAGGGACAACTGTCTGATCACAAGTCCCAACTAGACTTGTTTTCATTTGGAATGGTAGTTTCCAACCGATGAAATGGGATCAGTTTGCCACTTAACAAGTTTTCTCTTTGAAAAGAGACTTAATCATTTAAGCTCTGATATAAATTATCGTAGACTTGTAGAAAATAAATCCTACCCACTAACCCTATCTCAATTGAGAGAAAAAAATAATTATGTGTAGATGAAAAGATCGATTATTTAGATTTAAGAAAAAAACCTTAATATGAAGAATAATTAAGTACAATAACTATTGCTACTAGAAATAGATGGCAACATTTATATCCAAACTTTATAATGGAAATAGAATTGGAGCATCAAACAAAAGTAGGTATGATAACTTATTAAGCTTTTAGAAGGAATTCTTCAAGCATATCAATTGTAAATGTGAATATATAGATCATCATTAATCATAAGAATACTCTTTAATGATAATTACTATATCTTCTACCTGAAATGCAATCTTCTTCCAAGTTCAAAGACTAAGGAAAAAATTCACATAAAACTTAATAGAATAAAATCTTCAAATAATTAACAAGAATACAATCATTTGAAACTTCACATTTACTCATAGATGAACTTGTTTAAAGACAAAGTCTTCAAAATTTGATTCAAACTGATAAGAATAAAAGTTTGATTCTCTGATTTCCAACCTTAAGCAAAATCGTAATAGATGAATAAAACCTGGTAAAAATACCAAGCCACCTTGATTTTGCATGACATCTTCTTTCTAGAGGTCTTGCCTCCCCTCCTCTAAGTATGTCCTCGTGATTCTTTTATAGTCATGTGAGTTTGTTTTATATCCTTAATCTTAGGCTTTAAATCTTCCATTTTCACCTACAATCCAAAACATAAATATTTTAGATGTCAAAATCCCATTATTATTTGTTAAGACTAAACTTAAATTAATCAAAATTTTATCATAATAATTAAAAATGAAAACCAAAAAAAAGAAGTAATAAGACTTTTAAACTAAAAAGTTAAACTAAACATATATAAAATTAAAACAAAACAAATAAACTAAAGTAACTAAAATTTAAAACCAAAGTAAAAATTAAAACTAACATAAAGATGTCCCCCGAGGTGTAGGACAGTTGGTGACAGAGTGTGTTGTTAAGCCACTCCGTGATGTTAAAGTCACCGGTTCGAAACCTGTGGGGACAAAAAAAATCCAAGCTTAGATGCCCCTGAGTCGCGGTTTCTCAAGCCACAGGTTAATCGCATAGCCAACAGGTCCACACAAATTAACAAAAAAAAAAAAAAACTAATATAAAGATAAAACTAAACTAATTTAAATGAAACCAAATTAAAAATAAAACTTTAAATTAAAATAAATAAAACTAAACTCTAGCTACAATAATAAAACTAAAAACTAAAATAAAATTAAACTAGACTAAAACTAAAACAAACCTAGAACAAAACTAATGAAATAAAAACTATAACCGAATAATAAAATAAAATTGTTCAAAGTAAAAAGCTGGGGAAGAACTTCCCTTATTCTTTCCATGCGTTGGCTTCTTTACTTCAAACATTTTCCCTGAGCATTGGTGGCACAATCGCTTGGAGGCTGGTAAAACAACGGTCTGGTAATTTTCTTCATGGTCTGGAGCCACTCTTCATCGCCAACTAGTAATCTCTTTGTTGTTTGATAATCCTCAAATGTGGTTTTATGTGTTGGCTTCCAATTTACTCTTGGGTGTAAACCCTTACCCATTTGCTGGTAGTTTCAAACTCGTTTGAGACCATGTTTTCCAGACTATGGTGATGTGGTGATATGGTGTAATTTCTTGCACAAGCTGGCATTTCTCTCCTTTTAATTTTCTGTGGATAGGTGGAATTATCTCGGCAATCACCTTGTATTATCCTCGAGGATAGTTGTGGTATTAATCTCTGTACATTTGTGGTATTCGTGGCGGAAAACCATGGTAACATTTTCATAGTGTACAACTGTAATTTCTTCTCTGCCTCAATGATCTTGGGATCCAAATCATGGCATTAAACCATCATAATTCACGTTATCTGATCCACTATTTCAGGTGATATTAAACGATTTTCCAATATATGAAAGTTCTTCCTTTACCAGAGATCTGAAACACCTCTTTCGCAGAGAATCTATGACCTGGTGACGCAAGCTGCTCTCAGCAGCAGCCGCTCTCACTACGACCTTCTTCTTCTATGGCCCGAAGAGTCAAAGACTCTTCCAACTCCTCTCGAGAGTCCTTTACCCACAGTAACTCTTCCACGATCTCCCTTTCACTTCTCGGGAAATCGAGTTTCGCGGTATCACGAAACTCGTGAGTACAATTCATATGCACCTCAAAACCCTGAACCCTGATGGTCAAAGGGTCAACGCTTCCGCATATCGGGGATTTCCCTATCAGGAAAATCGGCACTTGCGATGCTATATTCACTTGCGCCACAAACTCCGAACCCCAAACTCCGATGACACCTGTCCTCCACTAAAACCTTGTGGTCCCACTCATCCACGTCACCCCTCCTCTCGTGCGATCGGGGATCGCGGAATTGCGATTTCTCCGTTCCAAATTCCTTTGTAACGAGAATTTTCGAATGTCGAATCCCGACCTCCCGGGATCTCGCGCCACGTACCTCTGCAGCGATCGAGGACTCCGATCAAATCGGGGAATCGCTACTCGCGATTCTAACGGGTCTGCGCCTCACCTTGCGAATTGACGAATGCCGAACCTCGATGGGCTTTGACCCTTCATGCGCCTAGGGGTTAACTCCCGCGCAGTTTCTCCACGATCGGACGATCCTCGGGACTTCGTGATTTCCTTCTGCGAACCCTGGCCGTCTGTTCCACACCTTAGAGACTTCTCCTGCTGTAGAACTCCGCCTACTCAATTCTTCTCCCAGGCCTGTTCCCACAGTAACGGCAAGGAACTATCCCTCCTGGGCTTGTCATTCTGACTCCTCCAGAGACCCTGCACCCACTACTCACACTCGAACTTCAACAACTCTCAAAGTGTTGAGCTCCTCCAGACTCCGTGCACTCTCTGCAATAGTAGTCCCACACCTTCCTTTTTCTCAGCCTGGTTACTGAGACTTCAGGTTCGACCTGCACTTCTCCTGCACGCCTCAAACAACCCAATTTCAACTTCTGGGCAGAAGAGAATGAGAGTTTAACTGTTGAGCCCCCTCAACGCACTCTATGCGAAGGAATTCGACTGCACTCTATGCAGGAATCTCCTGGCTCAGCCAGGGAAAACAATTAAAACTCATTCTCTCCTCTTTCTCACAGGTTCCAAATCAACTATGAGACCACATACACAGCATATCAAAGCAAATGCATATATAAAGACAACAAACATCCATAAACATATAAACACATACACAGAGAAAACTGCACCAGTCATGAAATTGAATCAAAAGCTCTTTCTATTAATCCAATCTGTACATGAGGGCTCTCCACAAATTCTCTGCTCTGCTCTGCTCTATATGAATGATGATCTCTACAATAATACAAAAGAGGGTGCCTATATTCCGTTCTCCCTCTCGAAACCTAAAAACTATCAAATCTACAATGAATTCCTATCTACCAGCATTAACTCTAATGAATGCCTTCCTATCTATTATACAATACAAGTGCGCTTCATTAATTTTTCACATTAATGTTAGGCGCAGCCAGATCAAGGTGTTTCAAAATTTGGTGCTTGTCTAGCTGTCTTTTCCTGCTCCACGCGCTGGCTCGCTTGATGAGTGAGCGATGCTCCTGCATCATACTCCTCGGCTCAAAAGATTTCATGGGCTCCTGTCCATGAGCTCTTACACAGTCTGCCCATGCTTCTGTATCACTGCCTCAGTCTCCCAGCTGGCATCCTTCACTGGGTGGTTCTTCCATTTTACCAGGTATTCAAAATACTGCTTCCTCCTGGTCTTCTTTCCTAATCGCTTGTCCAGTATATATTCCATCTGCGGATTTTCTGCTACTGGCATCTGCTTCTTCCACTGGACCATTGGTTCCTCAATTCCAGCTTCTGTTTCATCAGCCCTATATGGGTATAAATCCGAAACATTGAAAATCGGAGTTATCTTGATGCCCTCTGACAACTCAAGCTCATAAGCGTTCTCCCCGAACTTCTTCAGGACTTTGCATGGCCCGATCTTCTTCATCTTGAGTTTGTTATATGTTCCCCTTGGGAACCTTTCTTTCCTTAGGTGCGCCAGAACCATGTCCCCAACTTCAAACTGAAGTTGTCTCTTTCGCTGATCGGCTCTGCGCTTATACTCCTGATTTGATTTATGCAGTCTCTGCTTCACCTGCGTGTGAAGTTCATGCATCGCTTCAACGAACTCTTCTGTGCTTGTGCTGCTAGTTTCAGCCTGTCCTGACTCCCTGAGATCAGAAAATCCCCTCGGCTGTGTCCCATACAAAATCTGAAATGGGCTTTTACCTGTACTCCGATTCACCGAATCGTTGTACGCAAACTCTGCATGTGGCAATATCTGGTCCCAACTGTTGTGGTGCTCTGTCACCAAGCTTCTCAGTAAGTCTCCCAGACTCCTGTTGACCACCTCGGTCTGCCCATCCATCTGCGGATGATAAGTTGAACTAAATGCCAATTCAGTTCCTAGTTTCTTCCATAGCGTCCTCCAAAAATGACCTATGAACTTTGTATCTCGATCCGAGACTATGCTCCTCGGAAATCCATGCAATCTAACAATCTCTTTGAAAAACAAGTTTGCGATGTGGGTCGCATCGCTGGTCTTATGACACGGGATAAAATGTGCCATCTTCGAGAACCTGTCCACCACTACAAAGATGGAATCAACTCCTCACTGTGTTCTCGGCAAACCCAACACAAAATCCATACTGATTTCCTCCCATGGCCTTTTAGGTATGGGCAATGGATGATAAAAACCCGTGTTCTGTTTTCGGCCCTTTGAATGTTAACATATCCGACACCTGTCAACAAACCTCTTCACATCTGCTCGCATGCCTGGCCAATAATATGATTCGCTTAGCTTTGCGAATGTTTTATCATGTCCAAAGTGACCTGCTAAGCCTCCACAATGCTTTTCCTTCACCAAATTCTCCCTCATGGAGCAATCTGGAATGCACAACTGATTGCCTCTAAACAACAATCCATCCTGGATCATAAAATCTATCCACGGGCTCCGATCCCTGAGAACTGGGTTCTCGGCTGCTTCATAAGCTTCTCTGAAGTCTGCATCACCTGCATACATATCTTTCAAATTTTCAAAACCCAAAGTCTTGACTCTGAACTCCTGCAGCAATAAACATTTCCTGCTCAAAGCGTCAGCCACTTTGTTAGTAGTCCCCGAAATGTGCTTAATGACAAACGTAAAATTTTGCATGTACTCTACCCATTTTGCATGCTTCTAGTTCAACTTATCTTGTTGACTGACAAACTGCAATGCATGATTATCACTGTACAACACAAATTCCTTGGGTATCAAGTAATGCCTCCACTTCTTCAATGCCTGTATGATGGCATAGAACTCTTTGTCGTATGTGGAGTATTTCAGCTTTGCATCATCCAGCTTCTCGCTGTAGTATGCAACAGGTCTGTCATCTTGACTCAGAACCCCTCCAACAGCATACCCACTAGCATCACACTTCACCTGAAATGTTTTCTGAAAATCAGGCAACACCAGAATTGGTTGCTCTGTGATCTTTCGCTTCAATAGATTGAAGCTTCTCTCAGCCTCCGCTGTCCAATGAAAAACTTTATGCCACTTTTTCACGGTGTCCATCATTGCTGCGCTAATTCCACTAAAATTCCGAATGAATTTTTTGTAGAAACTAGCCAGACCATGAAAGCTCCTTACCTCAAAAACATTTCTCGGTGATGGCCAATTCCTGATTACCTCCACCTTTTCAGGATCCATCTTCAATTTATTCGCTGAAATTACAAAACCCAAATAAATGAGTTTTGTCTGCATGAATGAGCACTTCTTCAAATTTATCAACAGCTTCTCCTGCTGTAGTCTTCTCATTACAATAGCCAAATGCTTTAAATGTTCAGCCCTGGTCTTACTGAAAATCAGTATATCATCCAGGTATACGACCACAAATTTGCCAATGAATTCCTGTAGGACTTCATTCATTAGCCTCACGAAAGTGCTCGGTGCATTTGTCAAGCCAAACGGCATGACCAACCATTCGTACAAACCTTCGTTTGTTTTGAATGTTGTCTTCCATTCATCTCCTTCCCTCATCCGGATCTGATGATATCCCCTTTTGAGATCAATTTTCGAAAAATAATTTCCCCTGCTTAGGCAATCCATCAGATCATCCATTCTCGGCAGTGGAAATCTGTACCTGATGGTGATTTTATTTATCGCCCTGGAGTCTGTACACATTCTCCATCCTCCATCCTTCTTCGGAGTTAGCACTGTTGGAACAGCACACAGACTGAGACTTTCTCTGACTAGTCCTTTATCCTACAGATCCTGTACCTGCCTTTTGACTTCCTCGTTCTCCTGAGGTGTCAATCTATATGCAGCTTTGTTCAGTAAACTTGCTCCAGGTATGAGGTCAATGTGGTGACTCACACTCCTCATCGGTGGCAACGAACGAGGTAGTTCGTCCACGATGATATCAACGAACTCTCCCAGCAGTTCCTGAATCTCATCTGGTAAGACATCCACTCTTGTTCTTGTCATGAAAACCCTCGGCTTCCTGACAATGAAGAATTGTGGATCTTCATCCTTCTCCATCTCTATGAGAAGCACCTTCCCACTCATGAGAAGTATAGTGTTGGTTACTTCTGACTTCACTTCCTTATCTTTTATCGGAAGCAATTTATGGAGTCTCCCATCTTTCTCTAGAGTGTATGTGTTCATCCTCCTATCATGAACCACATTTCTATCATACTGCCATGGTCTACCCAGCAATATGTGACATACGTCCATGGGAATGACATCACACAAAATCTCATCATGATAATTCCCAATATTGAATTTAACTAAGCATTGTTTAGTGACACTTACTCGGTGTCCTTTCTGTAACCACGAGACTTTATATGGACTCGGGTGCTTAGTTGTTTCCAGCTCTAGCTTCTCCACTATCTCGGATGAAACGAGATTATCAGTGCTCCCACTGTCAATTATGACTTTGCATTTCCTGTCCTTGGCTGTGCAAGCCGTTCTGAACAGTCTTCTCCTTTGTACTGAACTGTCCACCTCTTTCTCAGGTGTCAAAAGGATCATATGCATCCCACGCGACCTTCCGCTATCTGCATCTTCTGTCTCAGCATCACGCCTCTGCGCCTCAGTGATGTGAGCTTCACTTTTGTCCGACTTCCTGTCTGGACAATCCATGGCCTTGTGTCCGTCTTTTCCACATGTAAAACATGTGATGATTCCTCCTCGGCCTCTTCCTCTACCTCGGGAATGAGGAATAGTGTTGGCATCAGCATAACCGCCACCCTGCTCTATATGCTGCCTCCTCGGCTCAGCATATTGTTGCCTTTGTTCAGTTTGTGGCTGCCTCTGCTGTGAGGTTCCACCTTTCTCCAGCTTACCCTGAGGTCTCTTCCAATCCTCCTTGGGCTTCTGAGTTCTTTCTTGGGCAACCGCCTTGCCTCTAGGCTGACTCCTGCCTCGCCCTCGCTGACCTTGCTTGCGGCTCAGCTTCTCTTCAACTTTTAGAGCCATCTGGTACGCATCTTCCACCATCCTGATGGTCAGCATGCTTAATTCATCCTGAATGTCATACCTCAGCCCATTCAGGTATCTTGCCACCCTTTCATCATCACTCTCCCGATGACCAGCTCGAATGTTGAGCCTGTAAAATTCCTCGGTGTACTCCTTCACCGTCATCAACTTCTGTCTCAGGTTCTGCATGCGCCTGAACAATGTGATTTGATAATCTCTGGGGATGAACTTCGCTTTCATCTTGGCGATCATCCGATCCCATATTTTGATCTTCTGTTTTCCTTTGCAGCGCCTATCAGCCTGCAATTCATCCCACCATAAGGCTGCATGTCCTTTCAACTTCGTGACAGCATGCCTTACCTTCTTGTCCTCTTCGATATCCTCATAATCGAAATAGGTGTCGAGTGCACGGATCCAATCCAACAACTCTTCTGCATTTAGACTTCCCTCATAGACGGGAATGTCCATCTTGTTCTTTGAGCTCATTCTGGCGATGGCTCTAATCAACCTCTCGGTTGAGGCATCCTTTGTTGTGACCTCTTCTGCATCGTGTCCAGCTTCCTCTTCCACCTCAGAATCGCTGAACTCTCCAGCGCCGACTCTGCGTCGCTGAGTTCTTTCCATCTCTTCGAGTCTCACCCTGAGATCTCGTATCTGTCGCTCCATCTCTGGATTCCCTGCCGGCCTATATCTTCTTCGAGCGTCCCTGTCTTCACGATCAGGTGACTGCCTCTCTCTTCTCGGTGGCATAATGAATCTCCTATTCCTCTTCTGCTACAGAAAGAAAAAGATGTCCGGCTCTGATACCACTCTGACGCAATCCACTCTCAGCAACAACCGCTCTCAGCAGCAGCCGCTCTCACCAGGACCTTCTTCTTCTATGGCCCGAAGAGTCAAAGACTCTTCCAACTCCTCTTGGGAGTCCTTTAGCCACAGTAACTCTTCGGCGATCTCCCTTTCGCTTCTTGGGAAATCGGGTTTCGCGGTATCGCGAAACTTGTGAGTACAATTCATATGCACCTCAAAACCCCGAACCCCAATGGTCAAAGGGTCAACGCTTCCGCATATCGGGGATTTCCCTATCGAGAAAATCGGCACTTGCGATGCTATATTCACTTGCGCCACAAACTCCGAACCCCGAACTCCGATGACACCTGTCTTCCACTAAAACCTCGTGGTCCCACTCATCCACATCACCCCTCCTCTCGTGCAATCGGGGATCACGGAATCACGATTTATCCGTTCCCAATTCCTTTGCAATGAGAATTTTTGAATGTCGAATCCCGAGCTCCCGGGATCTCGAACCACGTACCTCTGCAGCGATCGACGGCTCCGATCAAATCGGGGAATCTCTACTCGCGATTCTAACGGGTCTGCGCCTCACCTTGCGAATCGTCGAATGCCGAACCCCGATGGGCTTTGACCCTTCCTGCGCCTAGGGGTTAACTCCCGCGCAGTTTCTCCACGATCGGACGATCCTCGAGACTTCGTGATTTCCTTCTGCGAACCCTGGCCGTCTGTTCCGCACCTTAGAAACTTCTCCTGCTGTAGAACTCCGCCTACTCAATTCTTCGCCCAAGCCTGTTCCCACAGTAACGATAAGGAACTATCCCTCCTGGGCTTGTCATTCTGACTCCTCCAGAGACCCTGCACCCACTACTCACACTCGAACTTCAACAACTCTCAAAGTGTTGATCTCCTCCAGACTCTGTGCCCTCTCTCCAACAGTAGTCCCACACCTTCCTTTTTCTCAGCCTGGCTACTGAGACTTCAGGTTCGACCTGCACTTCTCCCGCACGGCTCGAACAACCCAATTTCAACTTCTGGGCAGAAGAGAATGAGAGTTTAACTGCTGAGCCCCCTCAACGCACTCTATGTAGAGGAATTCGACTACACTCTATGCAGGAATCTCCTGGCTCAACCAGGGAAAACAATTAAAACTCATTCTCTCCTCTTTCTCACAGGTTCCAAATCAACTATGAGACCACATACATATCATATCAAAGCAAATGCATATATAAAGAAAACAAACATCCATAAACATATAAACACATACACAGAGAAAACTGCACCAGTCATGAAATTGAATCAAAAGCTCTTTCTATTAATCCAATCTGTACATGAGGGCTCTCCACAAATTCTCTGCTCTTCTCTGCTCTATATGAATGATGATCTCTACAATAATACAAAAGAGGGTGCCTATATTCCGTTCTCCCTCTCGAAACCTAAAAACTATCAAATCTACAATGAATTCCTATCTACCAGCATTAACTCTAATGAATGCCTTCCTATCTATTATACAATACAAGTGTGCTTCATTAATTTTTCACATTAATGTTAGGCGCAGCCAGATCAAGGTGTTTCAAAATTTGGTGCTTGTCCAGCTGTCTTTTCTTGCTCCACACACTGGCTCGCTTGATGAGTGAGCGATGCTCCTGCATCAGGTGGGCTGGCTAAGATCTGGAAAAATTATGCTATCCTTACAGAGTTGCAAAATGTTGAAACCATGATACCAGTTGCAAAATGTTGAAACCATAAATCTCTCTATGAGATTTGGTTTTATCCCGCAACCAGATACTACTATCATGATATCTCGCAATCAATATGCTTTATCACCTCAAAATTATTGAAATCATTGATGATAGTTTGACAATGAGGCACAATGGAAGATATATTCTTTCTATTCCATCCACGTGGAAGAATACTTCTTTTGGATTATTTCGATAAACATAGCGTTGTCATTTCTAAAGATAATTTTGGTACAACAAATTTCGAAGCTTCATGTAACCGACCAACATTCCTTCACATGCTTTAGATTTTAACCCCAGTTTGTTTCCATGATGATCCGATATCCTCCTTCGCGATCCTTTTGACTTTTATTTGCACATTTTCTTCTGTCAGGCACCTCTTCATTGATTTCAGGACATAGTTGTTACCTACCTGTCATTTCATGCATAACCGTGGAGATTTTTCTTTTTAGAAGAGTCACTTCTTGTCATTTAGTTGTGATGCAAACACGCTATGGGCCTAGGCGACCTCCCCGTATAGGATCAAACCACGCTCGGTCCTGGAAGAACCCTTAAACTCTTACCACATGCCTTTTTCTGCACTGCCTGGAAGTTCATATTCACGAGGGTCCTCTTGCTCCAGCGGAGTAGTGCACGTGACCTCGAGCTCAAAACCTCGGGCTTATTCGGAATCCTTTATTGCGACACTCTGAAACTTCGGTGCTCCTGAGGATTTACCAACATAACACTCCACACCCAAAAGTTCTGAATTGGTGAAGTGTCATAACGATTGGCATTTTCTCTCAGATCAACGGTCCATGTTCACTCTAAACTCCGGGGTTTCGGGAGAAAGTTACTCAACCCAAAAAAAGCACTCAATTCACGGGAGTGATTACCGGCTGAATCCAGTCATAAATTAACTTAACCGAGAGGCATAGGTGTTACCCTATCGTTCCACTGGGCTCCAACGTCAACTGAAGGTTCAATCAGATGGTATATGGGGTCCACCTCCTTGGCACGATCTATGGCTAAGAAAGACTCTAGGGCTCCGGGATTTGGGAGATTCTCCACTCCGCACAACTATCAACTAAAACCACCCAGCTAGCCAAATTTTGAATCACTGGGAGATCTATGGTTCACGTTCACCCACCAATTGAGGGTCGGGATTAACTCGAGGCTTCGGGGCTTCGGGAGATTCTCCACTCCAGACAACTATCACCCAAATTTTCCCGGAGTGCCGAATTGCCGAACCACTCAGGGATCCAATGGCTCACACTCACCCACTTATCTACGGTGAAGATTTACTCTAGGACTTCGGAGCTTCGTGGCTCTGTGCCTCACTTGCAACAAACAATTGAAATCTATCGGACCAACAAAGTCCAAAGGACTTAGAACTTAAAAACCACGCTCCTTTTTTATCGAATGAATCGGAGGGATTTCAACTCCTCCCTAATAGATCTCGCCCATTCAACTCTAAGTAAAGGAATTCTCCTCTATTTGGTTCCTCCTTGGCAACATATACTCACTATCCCTCCAAATCTTTCGTTCACTTTTAAGCAACGAACTTCTACGCAAACTTTGTGCTTCTCGCCTAAGCTTGGGACCTTTGAAAGTCGCCTGCGCACTCCTTGCGCTAATTCTCTTGAGCTTTATCAACACTTAACAAAGTGTTGGATCTGTACACTCCTTGCCCCGAACTCTCATTGAACTTTCACATTGCTCTGAGTGTAGGCGCACTCGTTGCGCTTTCTCTATGCAAGCATGCACTATCTCTCTTGAGCTTATGTCACCTATAGATAGTTTGACCTCCACACTCCTTGCAACATGATTCTCAGAAGAGAAACAATTGAAACTTATAACAGTATTAAGAACTCATTCAACAAAACATTTGGATACAAATTCATACACAAGGATAACAACACAACATCTATTCAATTTTAGAATAATGAACAAGTTCACAGTCTCAAAATTTTGAAAGCAATTCTCTTCTGCTATATTTATTCCACAATAATTAAGAAACGTTTCAACAACCTCCTTTGGGCATATAGATTACATTGATTTATACATGGAGGGTCTTCTCGAGCCTTCCCTCCATACTATTCTAGTGCTTTCATATAAAAAATAAAAACATCCTACCACTAAGATTATTACAGTAAATGAACATTTATGATCTTAGATATGAGTCAACGCTCAAAATCTGTACAATCCTATAGGAATTAAAGACAATTACAACATCCTGGAGCATACACAATGGTTCTATCCTGAAGATATCATGGGATCTTTAATTACAAAGGTCTCAAAATTAAATCGACATGCCCTCCTTGGGATCCAAACCAGTTAAAGTGTGTTTCGTTGGATGTTGAGTCATCTTCCACCAAACCTCATCAAAGGATGACGATGATGCTCCTGCATCATACTCCCCTAGACAAAATATTCATGGGCTCCTATCCATGAGCTCCTCCACTTCCTCTCCATGCTTCTAGATGTCTTCTTTCGTTATCCAACCAACATCTTATGCTAGATGATTCTTCTATTTGACTAGATATTCATAATAAACCTTCCTCCTCATTCTCTTAGCAATTATTTGATCTAAAATATTTTCTATCTGAAGCTTCTCTGCTATGGGCATCTATTGCATCCACTGAAACTCCTCTTGATCATTTGTCCCTCCTATGCCATCCATCTTGTAAGGATATAAGTCAACTAAGTTAAATATTGGTGAAATACCAATGTCCTCTAGCAGTTCAATCTCGTAAGCATTTGCAACAAATTTTCTCAGTATTTTACAAGGTCATATCTTCCTCAGATTTAGTTTATTATATTTCCCTCTTGGGAATCTTTTCTTCCTCAGATGTTCCAAGACTTGGTCTCCAACTTCAAAACTCAACTCTTTTCTTCTTTGATTTATTATGTTCTTGTAACTTTGGTTGCTATCCTCTAGCTGTCCTTCGATTTGTTCATGCAATTTTTTCATTTCTGCAACAAAGTCCTCTACTCCTGCACTCCGAAATTCATCTTGTCCCAAATCTCTCAATTTTGAAATTCCGTTGGGATGCATTCCATATACTATCTAGAATGGGCTCTTACTAGTACTCATGTTTGGTGAATCATTATATGCAAAATTTGCTCGAAGAAGAATTTGATCCCAATGACTATTATGTTCAGTGACTAAACTTCTTAGCAAATTCCCTAAGCACATATTCACCACCTTAATATATCCATTTGTCTAAGGGTGATATGTTGAACTAAAATACTAATTCATCCCCAACTTCTTCCACAAAGTCATCCAAAAGTGTCCCACAAATTTGTTGTCTCTCTCTAAGACTATACTCCTGGGTAACCCATGGGTGAAATCATGAAGGTGGGTTACACTTTTGCTTGTTTTATGAGAAAAAAAACTGTATTTTCACAAGTTATTCAACTTCCGACATATAAAAGTATTTTTTTTATTAAGAATTTCACTTTACAGTAAAAACAAAACTTGTGAAGAATTGTGTTAGCTTTCCAATGACTATTTTTCAATTTTTTTTTTATCACGATTTGATATGTCAATTTGACAATTGTTTAATAGTATGTTTCTTAAACATGAAATGAATGATAATGAGTTACTTATTTCTACAACAATGTATATATTATTAAACTTATGTTTTGAAGAAACAAAATAT